>JAPMNP010621303.1:0-10558 GCA_029874935.1 Atherina boyeri
ACACACACACACACACACACACACACACACACACACACACACACACACACACACACACACACACACACACTCTTGCGCCCTTGTGTTTGATGTGCACACGGTGGCTTCATACTCTCCACCATCATAAATACTGCTGCTCCAACATGCTCTTCTTTCCTGTACCAGTGCAATCTGGGATGGTGGCAGGGGTTGTCATAGCAACTGTTACATAATTGCCCCCTCCTAAAATCTGTTTTGTTTTTCCCCTCAGTGGGAGGAGTTGCAGTGAAATTCCACTTTGATTTTGATATTGAGGAAAGGGAAAGGGAGGGGTGATTTTAGAGAGGAGGTAGGTCACCTTTAGAGCTGTTGGGTAAAAGAAATGCCCCACAAGGAAAAAATGTCATATTTTTACTAAAGATTTCCTTATTTTATAGATGCTTTTATTCTGCTTGTATTTCCAGGTAGATTTTGATCTAAACACATTAAGCTACAATTTATTTGATTCACTTTGTGGTAAGCAAGGTCTGTTGAGATAAATGCTGCGTTTGTGAGGAAGTGTCTATAAACTTGGTGTGCTGATCTGACAAGTGTGAAAGGTGGAAAATGACCAAAAATGGCTCCTAATGGCTAAAACCAAACATAACATAATCTTAAAGAGCTTAGAGTACAGATGCCCATTTTATGCCAGCGGCTGTTTGAATTGCATGTTTAATCATCTTAAAAATAAACTCTGCACACACGTGGGTGCTTAAAACATTAAAGGAGACTTACAGTATTATGCCCTTTTCTCACAAGATGACAGTCATCTCAGGACTTAATATCTGTGGCATGCATCTTAGCAGTCACTCAACAAAATATATTAAAATTAGTTGGAAAAAGGAGGCCGAAATTGTTATAACAACGGAAGAGTGGGAACATATATGTACATCTCAGTGGAGGAGCACAAAATCTCATATTTGGAAAGAATTCTGTTGGAAAAGTTTTCTACTTTTTTCTACTTTTATAACACCATGTCATAGTGCACTTTTTTCATGAGGAGATGGTCAGTGTTGGAGAAAATGTGGAAGTCAGAGAGCACATCACTACCTTGTATTCTGGGATTGTCATGTTCTCCGAAAATATTGGCACGATATTAATACTGCTTTAATACATTCCACTCGATTTTAAAACTATGTTTTTGGATTTTAAAACTCCAGCAATGCAAACAGAAGGATTTATCTGGAATATAACTTTAGCAGCAGAGAAAAAAGCTTATACAATGAAATGGATGACACAAACAGAACCAACCATCCAAGACTGGGCCCAAATAATGTCAGATATTTACAAAATGGAAAAGATAACATTCACAGTCAATTTTATAATTGACCTTTTTGCTAAGCTCTGTGTTAAATGGGAAAGACATACCAAAAAACATCGACCAGTGAGTGTATAGAACATATTTTATTTTATGGTTTAACCCTCGTGGGCCCTTAGTGGGTCAAAAAGACCTGCGTCCCGCGATGTAGGAATAAGACTGCTACATTTTGACACATATGCTCTTTGATTAATTCTATTTTCTTTTTCTCTCATTCTCAAAGATTTATATGAATCATTTACAACTTGTGAAGTCAAACAATTTTTTTTCTCTTATTCTACAAAAAATGTTTTAACAAAAATGGGGAAGAGACTAAAGAAATTGTATATGTTTATCAATAGATCTGTCTTTTAATTCTGATTCTGTAAAACTCCATACTTTGTAAACATATTGGCAACTAAAACTTGTTAATGCCTCCTTTCTTCCTTTTTTTTCAGAAAGAAAAAGGAATAATAAAAATATATATATTTGTGCCATGCTTTGATCAAAACATGCCACAGATATTTCATGCCATAAAATATTTACCTGTTAGGGTGTGTAGTGACCCACCCAACTCCACCTTTATCTTTTTTAGGTTCTGTTTCTTCTGGGATCTGTATTATATTAACTCTTGAGGCACCAAATGACAGAGCATGCAGTGAATAGCCTTAAAGCTCACACTAACATACACCGCAAACTGAGCTCAAACTACCACAAACCAAACTGTTTGTTTTGACAGTTTAATCCTCAAGTACTTACATTTCCATCGTCAATGGTTAGATTACTGAAAGTTGGTCCAGATTCCTCTTAAAG
Organism: Atherina boyeri; assembly: GCA_029874935.1. Lineage (NCBI taxonomy): Eukaryota > Metazoa > Chordata > Actinopteri > Atheriniformes > Atherinidae > Atherina > Atherina boyeri. The sequence continues at coordinate 2,129 of JAPMNP010621303.1, forward strand.
GGCGTATCTCAACAGTTCTGCATTCAAACAATACTGACACTTGTTATAGTTTGCATTCAGTTTATTTAACGAAAATTGCTATAAACCAAAATCCTGATCTTGATTTACTCCGCCCTTTGACAGCACACATTTTCATAGCTACTCTTTATGTGAACCATTTTTCTATTTTGAATTGCATTACACATCTGAATTTTACACAGGTCTTCTGTGGGTGTTGATAGCTTTACCTGATTTTGTTATGTTATCTTAGACTTAGTCCCTGAAGTTTAGATCTGGGTTTTCTACTTTTTAAATGTAAGACATCAGGGCAAGAAAGTAAAAATAAGTCATGTGTAAATGGTAAACAGTTCTCCTCTATTGACCAGCAAAGATTAGTTGGCTCATACTACGGTTTTTTATGTGCGTTTGAATTTGTGAACGTTAAAAAGCTCTTCAGACATTAGCATTTCTATCCATCTCCTAGTAGCAACAGAAAAAAATCCTGTTTCTTCATAATTTCATTAATGGCCATTCAGAAATGAACTTATTAAAACCATCAGGACCATTTATAGTTTGATCCATGTCCAAAACTAGGAGTATACCACCCTCTTCTGGACAGTTTGTGGTATTTTTACTTGATCAAAATCTTGTGACTCCGTCATCATTGACTGGCTTGGAACATTATAAGTTTTTTGTTTGTTTTTGGTTTTTTTAAATTCTGTTTGTTTCTCAATGGCTTTTTTTGTTTGTGCCTTCAGCACGTTTGTTTTTTGCTGTTGTATCCCTCATTTTCTTTGTGATGTTAGATAGAATAGAGGGAAAACTGTTTCTGTCTTTACCCCACTGTGTTTAGCTCTCAAAAATGTGTGTAGTGTTGGGGGAGGATAAATAAATAATAGTAATTGCTTTGCCATTTTTCTCCACAGCACTATCACAGCATGGGGGAAGGACCATGAAAAAGATGCCTTTGAGCACATCATCAAGCAGTTTCCCAATGTGCCCGTTTCCATTGTCAGCGACAGCTATGATATCTACAATGCCTGCGAAAAGATCTGGGGAGAAGACCTACGAGGGCTGATAGAGATGCGCAGTGCGGATGCGCCCCTAGTTGTCCGACCAGATTCAGGAAACCCACTCGATACAGTGTTGAAGGTACATCCACATTAACAGTTTGTTTTTCATTTCCAATCATTAAACAAACGAGGAAGCTAATTTTCTCCTTCTCTTTGACTCTTTCCAGGTTTTGGATATTCTAGGTAAGAAGTTTATTCCAGAGGAGAACTCTAAAGGTTTCAAGGTTCTGCCTCCCTATATCAGAGTCATACAAGGAGACGGAGTTGACATCAACACACTGCAAGAGGTACAGAAACTTGTACAACTCGTTAGATTTTTTACTGTGTCAAAGTTATGACAACCATTCATAACAGTTAATGTTTTTCCACAGATAGTGGAGGGTATGAAGCAGCATAAGTGGTCCATTGAGAACATCGCCTTCGGATCTGGAGGGGCTTTATTGCAAAAGCTGACCAGAGATCTGCTCAACTGCTCCTTCAAATGCAGCTATGTAGTCACAAATGGACTGGGGGTGAGAAATGACATGATATTAAACTAACTGTTTGTATTTTATGATTGTTTCCCAGCAGTTATCAGTCTTTTCTAACACAACACAACCTCATTAATACTTAAATATTGCATAAAAAGAACAGTATAATCTGCTCTTTTGGAACAGATTAGTGTTGATTAGAGTTTACAAGCTATGGTGAAGATGCATCCTAAGATGACTGAGACAGAAATACGAAGATAATATGCTGGAAGTACCCACCAGTCAGGAATATTCAGGCCCAAAACCCCAAATGTGCCAACAAAAAAGTGCAGCAAACAGATTGGGGCTTTTTCAGTTTCAGTGGTTGAAACACAGTTTGTGATTTTAAATAGCTTTTCTGTTGAACTTGATTTTTTTTTGTTTGTTTATTTTTTGTTTTGTCTTTTTGTGTTGTGGTTCAGGTAAATGTGTTCAAGGATCCAGTGGCAGACCCCAACAAGAGATCAAAGAAAGGTCGCCTGTCTTTGCACCGGACTCAGAGTGGAGACTTTGTCACCATGGAGGAGGGCAAGGGGGACCTGGAGGAGTATGGTGTGGTGAGTTCTTATCTTTTGCTTGTTTGGTTTAGTTTTTATTCGTAACTGGGGTTGTGTTTGAAAAACTTTAGGGAATATTCAGTGTCTTTCCTACCGGAGACAGCAGTCCCCATGCTCTCAGTTTGGAGAATCAGTGAGGAATCAAGCTAACAGCTGTTCACAACAGGGCTGCAAAAGAGCTGCCTCATTTAGAGGAAAACGATCCCAAATGTTTTATATCAGTCTGAGAGAGACTTTATATAGTGATTTTTGATTATACAGATAGTCATTTTCTCCACTTTTAGTGGTTGTTTTTTATTCACATTTGGGTTAGGTCAGAAAAACTGAAAGGAATCCTAAATTCTCACTAGGATGTCGATGGAAACAACTTTGCAAATCACTCAACAGTTATTTTCCACCTGAGCCAACAAACTTTTTTTTAATTCTATGAAGTTTGTTCAGCATAATTACTTTAATTGAAATGTAACCACAAGCAAAAGAACCTGTACTGCCATCTTGTGGTGACAGCACGCAGCCTGGTTAATGTCTTTTAAAATCAGTCAATGGAAACTTAACTAAATCTCATTTGTTTACCTGTTGATACTCAATATATCACTTCTGATTTGCCACAGTAGTGCACAGAAACCCAGTTGTTGTGCGCTTGTACAGTGGCTGTGTCCAGTGTATACATCTGATGAGGCGTAGCTAGACGACCACTACTAGACAACTAAAAAAGAAACGTTTTAGGCTTTTAGTTGTTTTGAATGGGGAAATTTAGCTTTTCTCTTCTGTCTTTCAAGTATTTTATAGCTTACCTCCCCTGCTAGAAATTCATCCTTATTCTCCAAACTAGGAGCACTTTGAGACCCATCAAGTATGACGGGTGACTATTCATAAGTTTTTGAGACAACCCCAGTTAAACAGGAAGGGAAAAAAATCACTTTTAGTGCTTCCTGGAGCAGTACAAATACTGACCTCACATTTTTGTCTCTTCTGTTTTTGCCCTTTCGTCCCCTTTCCCTCATTATTCCCACACAGGACCTGTTGCACACTGTCTTTCAGAACGGAAAGATCGTGAAGACGTACACATTTGATGAAGTCAGAGACAATGCTAAGCTCAAAGAGAGTGAGCTTGAAGAGCTGCTGCTCTGAGTGCAGTCTCCCTAAACCCCGACACATTCTCCAAACCCATAATCAACCCCTCCTTTAAACCTTCATCTTTTTGCCTCTAGTTTCACTATAGAAAATGGAGGTGTGTGCACTGCTAATTTAATCCCAATTTCAAAGCGTAAGAACCACCTGACAGGTTCCCACAAACCTGAAACTCCCTAAAGATTTGCAGAATTTCACCCTCAGATTCCAAATGCTGTTTGTTATCCGATGGAGAGAGGGAAATTTGGAAATTCACACATCTCACAGATCAATGACAGATTTGCCATAATCGTAGGGGTACCTATGTGTGAGTGTTTAGAGAAAGAGAGAAAGTCCTGATGGTGATGTTAAAACAAGCAGTTGCATGTTTGTGCCGCTGCCTCAAATTTGACTTCACCTTGTTGCACTGATAGGTTGGGTATTTTACAACTTAATGAATGTGATTGGCCAGCTGCTGATGGGCATTGTGTCGGCAGACTTTTCCACACTGACACACAAGCAAATGAAGAGATTGTAGGCTTTTTTTGATCAGGCCTTTAAAGCCTATAGTGAGTCAAAGTGAGACAGATCATGAGAGAGAGGAATTGTTAAGCCACATCAGTGATCGTTCTCTGTGTATTCTGTACAGAAATGTTTAGAAAAAAAAAAGAAGTCACTTGTCTGAATCCACTTAGCTTCTCCTTTTTGTTAAGGAAGAAAATGATAATGGTATACAGCTGTGCGATGATTACATTGCCAGTTAATGTTTTTCTTCACCTTGGTATAAGATAACCTTGAACACTTAAACTGTAATTATGGTTGAAGAAATTGTTAACTTTTCCCATACTTTTGTTGCCATCGATTAGTAGTCATGGCCTAAATTATAAGAGCTCTATCGTGTACTCATATTATGCACTCTACTGACACAAATGCTACTAGTGGATCTCTGAAAGAATATAAATGATCATCTCCTTGCTATATTGTTGCCCAACACTTATTCACATCATGGACGTCCATTCCTACCAAAAATGAAAAAAAGAAGAAAAAAAACACAAATGGAAAGAAGGTTTATCCGTCCACTATGTCTTCGATGTTTAGCTGTAAACATTTAAAATATAGTGTTTGTGATAATCCTCATGTCCCTAGGGAGAGTTACTTACTTTGGATTTGGTCTTCATGATGATGAATACTTTGCCTTTTCTGTGTAAGACCAAGAAACGATGTAAAAAGAAAAGAAAAAAAAACATGTCAAAAGTCATCTTCACTGGAATGAAGATGATAAAAACCTAAGTGTTAATGAAAGATTACATAATGTTTGTGGTCCCTGGGCTGAAATGTATGTTAAATGTTGGTCCTGATGTGCGTGTGTTTGTGTGTACTGACATTTTCTTCCTTTTAAAGGACTGTGTCGTATTCCTTTATGCAAATGTGCTTGTCAGTGGAGGGAATAGAGAGGGCTCTTCCTTTTACTTTTGCTGGCCTTCGAATGGGAGAGAACAAGCAGTGTTGGGGTGATGAGACAGGTGGTGAGTGAGCGTGTGGTTTTCTTTCAAAACGCCAAGCAAGAGCATTTTCTGACACTAACATGTACCCGCCATGCTTTGGTAGTTGGAAGAGCGAAGCCGCTCAGCAAAAATATTGCCCTCAGTATCACTGCCTTAACTCATGAGAGGCAAAGCAAAACAAAGGTGTATCTGGAAAAGTGTGAACATTTCTGAGTTTATAGCCCAGGTATACATCGGCTCATGCTCGTCCCTGCCTTCTAAGAGTTTTTATCTGTCTATTCGGAGCTTTTTAGGTAACCGTCACCCATTTTCAGGTTCAGATGGGTCTCTTTGCTTTGTTGGAGTGAAGGATTGCAGAGGAGTTGGGAGCTGGTGACATCACAGGAAACAAATATCAGAGTGGCGTTATCAGAGGTGTAGTAGTAAGGTGCTAAGCTCTGAATGGGTTTCTGGGAAATTTTAAATATTCATGATCCACATGATGTAAAGGATTCTGACTTATAATGAAAAAATGCCATTATATTTTACCCATTAATGTCTTCCTCATTACATTTTCATCAACCGCATCTTTACCTTTTAATTAGCAAATATTAGCAACCTATGATGGTGAACAGGGTTAGCATAGCTGCTAAACTGGGCATGTTGGTATTCAGCTTCCGGGACATCCTCGCAGAGCTGACACCACAGCTGAAGTCAGTCTTGTTGAAACATTCTGAGACTGGGTGATCATTTATCCCCCTAATGGGAATCTGTTGTCAGACTTTCAGCTGCTTCATTCATTCTCACCATGCCGTCCCAGTCTTAAGTATTTTTATCCCTATGCTGCTTTTATAGCTTTCCTCGTTCACCTTGTTAGTCCTCTGCAATTTTAGGAAGAAATCTGTGATGTCTCTAACTCCCATTTTTTGTCCCTAGCTCAGATTATCCTGCTGAAACACAAGATAAGCCCATAAAGGCTACAGCTAGATTATTTTGTTTTTATTCTTTGTTTTTTGGGTTATTGTTTGTTTTTTTTCGTTTTTGTTTTTTTGCAACTGTTGCTGCTGTTTTGTCACATTATTCATTATCCAGTTATCACACAGTAGTTGTTAATTTTTCCAGTCATGGGGTGCATTTAGTAAAAATTTTATTTTAGTATTTTGATACTGTCTAAGTTCTTACCTCAGAGAAATATTATTTTGTATGACAAAGGTGAAAAAATAAACAATGCCAGAAATATTGCAGTGAATATCCTTATTTACAAACAATGCGGCCATACTGCCTTCTCACTTGTACATAAAACAAGTAGTTTGACTGAAAGCAGAGACGGCAGGTTAGGGAGACAACCACACTAGATAATATTATTATTATTATTATTATTATTATTATTCTTTTTGTCAGAATTACCATTTTTGTACCAACAGAAGAATATCCAAAACTGCTTGACTGAACTGGCAGCGTGACTGTTTCTCGTGTCGTCAAGCTTTTAGCTTCTGTTTATGTGTATGAGTGTGTAGTCCTGTCCGAATGCCTTGTATGTAATGAATGAAAAACAAAATGTTTGTGAATATTGTTTATTTTTTCTTTTATGTTGTTTCAATCTTATGTATATGTTGGTTCTTCCAAATTCTCTCCCAACACAACTGATATTTTAACTAACATAACTTGCTATATTGTCAACAATACATTGATTAAAGATGCCACCCTATAAGTTTGACATGGTTGATTTATTTTGCCTTCCTTTGACTGGGACTGTTCGCAGAAATATCCAACAAAGATGGGAAACCGAAACAGACTTTTCAGCACGAAGAACAGTTTAGCTTCCAAAGTCATGAGTAAATTATTTACTCGAAAGGTATTGTTTCTCTTGAGCAGTGTTTCTCAATCCTGTCCTCACTTCCCACTACCTTCCATGTTTTTAAAGGTTCAACGCACCCGATTCAGAGGAACTTCCATATCAAGTTCTTTGCAAGCCTGTAAATGAGCCGTTATTTTCATTCAGGTGTGTTAAAGTATAGAAACATCTAACACATGTAGGGCGGTGAGTTCTGAGGACCAGCATTGAGAAACACTGTTCTAGAGGGCACCTGACTGTTATAACAATAAATGGACATCAAATAAGAAGTCTGATCTGGGCTGAGGGAAGGGAAGGGAAGCTAGAAGATGTCCACAAGAAAGTAGAATTACGAAAACGAATGCCCCACTAAAAACAAACTCCAGACACCTGGCTCACTGATTAAAGCTTGCCAAGATCTTCACCCATAGTTGAGTTTAATTCACTGACTTCATGCTGTTTCCTCTTTTTCTCAAGCTGATCTGAGGCAGAATGCTAAAATGAGTCCCTATCTCAGCTCGAGATGTGTAGAGATGGTATAAGAGGGCACGGACTGATGCAAGCCAGTTGGCATGGTAACATCAGAAGAGATGGAAACTAAAATTACACAAGTATACACTGACAACTTACTCACGCTTTATACTGTATGTTGCTCTCTTTAAAGACAGAGTCCATATATGGAGGGGGTCAAGGGGAAAGGATGGTCAACAAAACAAAAAACCCAAACACCATGTGCTCCTCATTACAAAATGAAAGTAAACATAAAGATCTGAACACATTACCTAAAAGGTCCAGTGTGTGGGATATAGTGACATCTAGTGGCAAAGTTGAAGACTGACACTCAACCCTTCCTGCCTCATCCTTCCTAGTTCCTTATCACACTTGTTTTTTTTTTCATTCATCTGAATGCAACATAACATGATAGTTTCATGTCTGAATGATCACCCTGATACTTATTCATAACATTTCTCAATGCTAATCTCAAGTCTGAGCTGTGCAAGTTGTGATAATGGATAGGCACACAGTGGGTCAATATGTTCATATATTGATAAAAACCGTTATGTTCCACATCACGCAGTGCACTAGTTGGGTTGAATTTTTTTTTTTTCCGTGGTAAAACTTGTCATAAGATTGTTGTAACCTGATTATATATTGAACATAAAAGCTGAACTAAGCCTTCTTGTATCACACAAAGAGGTTCTGGTGGCGATGTTCTGCTTCTTAAATCCACCTCCCTATGTTTAACACAACTTATGTACACTTGGCTTGTTAAAATGATTTTCTACAGATTTAAAACACATTTTGAGAAAACTTCTGAATTATCACTCAGATGATTTATTCAGTGTCATACAAGTTGTAGATCATGCAGACATAAGAGCACTCTATCATGCTTAAGGCCTTGAGGAACATCAACTTTCATGTGATAAATGACTCAATGTTTAAAAAAATTATTTGAGCCATTAATATTGCAGATCTCATGTCTGAAAATGCCTTAAAAGAGACCACAACTGCTGCTTAAAATGCAGATTAAACATTAGTTTCATGAGTCCTTCCTAGGCCATTGTAGAAACATGTTGAAATAGGTAGAGGGATGCTTACACTTTCTGTAGATATGTTATATTATTGCAATATAATGCTCACATATTGCATTTGAAAAAGAAATTGGACTATAGAGGTGCATGCACAGTTTTTGTTCCCTGTTTTAGCGTTGCATCTTCAATTGAATTATCAGTATTGGTTGGAAGTGAATTTATTTGTTTTTGTTGTTATTTGTTGTTGGTTTTTTTCAAAAAGCTACAATCTTTAAGATTTAAAGGTACTGTATGTAAGATTCTGGCCGAAACTGGTACTGCAATCATGTGAAGCTGTAGCCTATGTAAGAAA
>JAPMNP010621308.1:0-16128 GCA_029874935.1 Atherina boyeri
ACACACACACACACACACACACACACACACACACACACACACACACACACACACACACACACACACACAGGGTTGGGCAGGGCAGGCCAGTGGTTAGTCATCCAGATGGTTTTAAGGTTAGTTACAGACTATGCTTAAAGGTGCTGTTTGCAACTAAAGCTGTGTGAGTGTGTGTGTTTTATGTGTTTTTAGAAACTCACTCACCCTGAGCTATTTTTGGAAAGTCATTTTGTTAACTCTTATTTGTCTTTACATAGTAAAACATTTAGACACGCACATGCAGTACACGTGTGGTAAAGAAACTTGAGTGTCTAACAACATATTGTGTGTATGAGTGTGTGTCAGTTAGAGAGTGTTATGTGTCAGATTGAGGTGACTAACTTTTAGTTTCCCAGATTCATAAATAGTTGGACATCTGTATATCACATGTTGTATGTAGATTTACAAGTACAAGAGGTTTCTGCAGAGGAGCGCGGTTTCTCTGTATGCGTGTGTTTCTCATTTGTTGGCTGCACTGTTTTTTGACTCTGCACAACTGTAATCAAAACCACAGACTGTCTATGACTTTCTCATTTTTCTTCGCTTTTGTCAACTGAAGAACTTAATATGTGGGTGTTTGAGTTTCTTTCGTCTGCTTCTTTTGCCTTTTAGTTTAGTTTCGGCAAGTTTTACTCACGAACTGACACAATCTCTAAACTTTTCACTTAAGTAGTCTACTGTATATATGTGCTTTATTCTAATTTAAGTGTCCTAGAATGATCCGAATGCAACAATCTCCTCTGATCTGGCCATGCCAGTGCAGCTGTAAATCTCTGAAGAACATTTTCACTCTTAAACCTAACTCTTTCTTCAAGTAGCTGCTCCCTGTCTGTCTCTCTGTCTTCTCACCAGTGTGTCACTCTGTCTCCCTCTGCAGGAGAAGGAGAAGAAGTACATGCTGCAGGTAGACAACCTGAAACTGCGCGATGTGGAGAAGGGCTTCATGTCCAGCAAGCAAATTTTTGCCCTCTTCAACACTGAACAGAGGTGATATTGTAGACGTGGCCATGGACAATTTGCACAAACACATATACCATAAACAGTACTGCAAACATCATACAAAAGTTAAATGAAAAAGGTGTGTTTATGTAATTATGTTATCAGGTAGTCATTTAAACATTGAATGAGCTTGAATGTTGTAGTTATGTAAGACAAATTTTTTCTATTGTTTTGAAATATAGTAATTATGGTTTGCATCTAAAAACTAAAGCTTGAAAGAGTCTACTTCTATGAAATTGACACCAACAGTAACTTATGGACATTTATGATTTTTATTTTCTTTTAAAAAGCTTCACAGTCATAGTTTTTTTTTATCTGGAATTTAATTTTATTGAATTATCTTTCCAATTAATTAGTGCATTAAATAACTATTTTTCTTATAAAGGTAGGACAAAAAAAGGAGATTTATGTTCGGCTGATTATTTCTTCCCTTTGATCAAACCAATCGGTGTTGTATTCTTCACATTTATTTAGTGGAGTGATATTAATAAAAAAAGAAAATACACACACATACTCAAATTTCCTTAAAATTTTCTTGTAATATTTGAATAAATATAATTTCCACTATTTAAAAGATGAAGCTGCTAAGATGCCATCCTGTGACCTTGTTGTGTGTCCACAGAAACGTGTATAAGGATTACCGCCAGCTGGAGCTGGCCTGTGAGAGCCAGGAAGATATCGATGCATGGAAGGCCTCCTTCTTAAGAGCTGGAGTTTATCCTGAACGTGTCACGGTAAGATTTCTAGAACATGCATGTAAGGTTCTTTATATTCTTTAAACTGATATGACTTATATTCAGTCTGAATGTAAACATAAAGAATAATCCCACAAAATGCTTACAGTTAATATTTTTACCCAGATCTTAAGAACTGATAAAAACAGTTTATATTCCATGAAATGTTCCAATTGTGATGTTAATGTTTCGTCCATTTTAATGTTGTCAAATGTATCATTTTCTATCTGTCCTTTTCAATGTCTTTTATCGTTTCATTGCTGAAATAGGAGAAGGAAGGAAAGGTATGATTTTCCTTTCTACGTTTGGTTTTTTCATCATCTTAATGCTTTATATATCCTATAACCATAAAACATTATTTAGGAATTTTAGAACATAGAATTTAATCAGCTGGAAATAATAATCAAGTAGTTATTTAGCATTGTCAACTGAACTAGACTATTTCAAACTATTGATAAAGGGAGGCTCTGTTTGAAAGCATGATGCCCGACTGATAATTAAACTCTAATTGTGCAGGCAGAACTACAAGCGTAAAGGTTTTGGTCTGATATGGACTGATTGTTTTGCTGTTTTCTTGTAGATAGACTCAGCTCGTCTCAGCTCTGCCTGATGAAATGAATGAAATGAAAAATACTCTATCGGTCCCAGAGGGAAAATGCATTAAAACTGCAATAAAACTGATCAACTAGAAATAAAATTATTGTATGAATAATGTGGGGCAGAAAAAAATAAACCCCAAAGGAATCCAATTCAGTTTCCCTTTTTCTGTGTACATCATAAATTTGTAACTCAGTGTGGTTGACATGTCGGTCACTGACACCTATAGTACCCGGAGAAAATACAAATTCCCTGCCAAACCCAGAACAGCTTTATTCTGTTGCCTCTTCCCCTTTGTCTGCATTTAACACCAAAACCATACTGGAGACCTGATTAGCAGAGATGTTTAATAGAAACCAGAGCAATAGCATGGTTTAAACAAAAAAGAGAATGATGGTTTTCAGATCAATAAATCCGAAAATCTAGAAAATAAACGTCAGCATTTCCTGTTTTAACAACAGTGGTTTCTGTAACTCTTGAAAATGTGACCCAACAGAGTGATGGTGGGGATGAAAATGGTTCGGACAACTTCATGCACAGCATGGATCCTCAGCTGGAGCGGCAGGTTGAGACCATTCGGAACCTGGTTGACTCCTACATGGCCATTGTCAACAAGACTGTGCGAGACTTAATGCCGAAGACCATCATGCATCTCATGATTAACAATGTGAGTCATTGTGGGATGCAGCAATGTTGTTAAATGTACCCACCTAGAGATAAAAAGAAAAAATAAAAACACCTTTTTATTTCAAATTTGAACTCTTTTACTCTCTCTGTGTCCAGACGAAGGAGTTCATTAACGCTGAGTTGCTGGCCCAGCTGTACTCGTGTGGTGACCAGAACTCTCTGATGGAGGAGTCTCAGGAGCAGGCGCAGCACCGTGATGAGATGCTGCGGATGTACCACGCACTGCGAGAAACCCTCAGCATCATTGGCGACATCAGTACATCCACTGTGACCACTGCAATGCCACCACCCGTGGACGACTCCTGGCTGCAGGTGCAACGGGGCGGCTCCGGGGGAAGGTAAGTTGCAATGAGGACAGATGGACGTAGAAAGTATGATAGAGGAAGTTGAAAGATGCGTGGGGAAGGGCTGGTGGCAGACGATGGCCTGTTGATGACAAACCTGCCTTTTTTATCATCTAATCAGTTGTATTTTCTTAAGTAAGATCTAAAAATACAGCTTTTTTTTTTTGTTGCTTTTTTTCGTAAAGCTGTTTTTCATGTAATGATCAGTAGTTGATTGGAGCCAATACCTGAGTCTGATCATTCCATATCTTGTAGGTTGTTTGTCATCTCTGCCTTAGATGACACTGTTAACCTGTAAAATGTTGACTCTCAGTAAAAACAGATTAAATCAGATGAGGCAGCTGGATGGTCAGAGACTTCTTACACTTTTCTCTATCCTTCTGCATTCTCCACCAGGTCTCCAGCAACCAGTCCAACTCCAAATCGCAGGGCTCCTCCGGGACCCCCAGCCCGTCCAGGCTCACGTGGGCCACCACCTGGGCCTCCCCCTGCAGGAGGACCCCCTTTACCATCTCGCCCCGGGGCTTCTCCTGACCCTCACGGTGGGCCGCCACCCAATGTGCCCTCCCGGCCTAACCGCGCACCCCCAAGTGTGCCCAGGTGAGTCAAGATATAGAAGGCCTCTCATTCCATCTTCACACCTGCAAGCCAGAAAGATCTTACAAGCAAACCATATTTTTCTATATTTTGGTGTTAGGGGGATGTAAAGACACCTTGATGAGGGGATAAAGGAGGTAAATGGAATTAGAGCTTGCTGGTTGTGATAGAGGATAGGTATATAGACAAACAGATTGGTAGTACTTCCTAAATAGATTTATAGATAGTGATAAAACTGAAACTTTCCAGTTACCTTGACTTGTTGGAATTTTTCTAACACAAATTGCCTCTCAAAACACACTCAAACATCATCAGCTACAGCTTACGTGCAGCTCATCCTTCACCACATCACAAAATGCTTTCCTCCCGGGTCTCTGTTAACTGTTCATGCCTCTGCTCCTGTAAGGTTTGCCTCGTGCTTCCCTGTGTTTGTGTGCCAGCTAACATAAGCTAGCATACTGCCAGAATAGCAACTTGTTTTTTGTTTTCTTCTTTTAACTGTAGAGCACACCAACGACGCTGAGCAATGCTCTTATTTGGGGGGAAAAAAACTGAAAATTCGGCATCTCAGTATTGCTGATAATCACTTATTTTAATTCATCTATTCTTTTTTGTTTTATATCCAAATTTTATCCCTATCTTGAGATTTGTCCAAAAGAGAGCTGAGCACATGCAGCGTTGGTCAGTCCTGGCGCTAAAACTGTTTGCACTTCTCTTTCTTTCCGCTCCTCTTCCTCGTCTTTCTCTCCCTCACCTCACCTCTGTCACACACGACTATGGTTCCCTCTGCAGAATCACTGTCACTGACCAATGAGGACTAACGTTTCTGGTATGTTGGGTACCGTCTGCCATCATAATCACCATCATCGACCTCTTAGACTTCTCATATGTCCTTTTTTTGCTGCATGACATTTCCTTTTTTGTTTGTTCTCTGCTCACAGTGCTGCATGGGCTATTTGGATTCTGTGTTCATTTATATAACTAGGCAGCAAAACAGGAAATTGATTTTTTCTCACTTCACAACAGCAACCCTTTAAACAAGACTTATTAGACTATCCAAAACAGTCCAAACCAGGTTTGTTTTTGGTGCTTTCTTTTTTATTGAGAATACAAAAAAAACTGCATATTACCATAGGTAAACATGTCAGATATGTAGTTATAGTGTCTTCATCTGTGCTCAGTTGCAAGCTGCTACAATAACTGAGCCTGATAACTTGTGTGATGTTGGTTTTCCTTTGGGTTTCATCCATGTGTTATCTCATAACATACAGCCATGTGATGATAAAACTACTAACCTTTTAAAATTAATATATGTTCCAGAAATTAATCAAAAAATTATCTGATTATCAGGTTTTCAAAATTAGGTAAGTAAAGGCACAGATATTAACATTGTAAGACACATTTGCCGATTAGAATAAGAAAAAGCTGATAATGCAGGATTGTGTGAAAGACTAAGAGATTTGATAAGAATTAAGAAGGTAAATAGCAGCCGGGTGTTACTAATCGACTGCATTTAATCAATTCATCAACAGTGAGTGTGAGCACATTTATAAAAGCAGAGGTTTTGGCTGCTTGTTTTCCTTTAGATGTGTGTTGCCAACATGCCAAGGGGGAATGATCTCAGAGAAGCAGTTATTTCTGCCCATCGATCAGTGGCTAGGATGTTGAACGTTAAGCTTCATGAGGTGTTAAGGTTAATGTTGAGGTTCATTCGAAAAACACTGAAATAGTTTTCCTTTTGTTGAAGAGTTGCAGAGGAGAAAACCTCCTCTCTCTCATTCTCTCTCTAAGAATTAAAATGGCAAAAGTTTGCAAAGTTGCATCCAAACAAACTGCAAGACTTCTGAAACAAAGCCCTTTAAACACTGTTGGCTGAAATTGGGTCAAGCAACTGGACAATGATAAACCTGACTAAAATCCTATTGTTAGACATGAATGACTGTGAAATTCAATAAATTCAATGCTGCTACTGTTAGGGACTGAATAATGGGGTGTACTCCGTTTTTAAACACTTTTACATACTACTGCATTTTATTAAAATAAGTAATGGCAAAGTTTAATGTATTGTGTTTTCTTGGTTGTCTTGTATATACTTAAAGGTCCCATATTATACACTTATCACCCCATCTGAAACTATTCTTTGATATGTCAATGAAATGTCAGAGCCATGATTTGATCAAATCGGGCCTTAACTAGAGCGCTTCAGCTGCTGCGTGACCCCTTATTTTTCCTCCCGTCTAAAACGTCTTCTGAATGGGTGGGGCTATTGAGGGAGCCGAGCAGCTGCTGGCGCCGCCCTTCACTCCACTACCCGAGGTTGGTGAAATAGTCCGAGTCAAAATGGTTTTTACCGACTTTTACCGGAGTTTCACCACAATAAATTAATTCTATCCAGGTAGCTCTTAATTCCTCTGGAATCATATGCACGGATGTAGATTTGTCTGCTCAGCCGACAACAGAAATACTGGTTTGCGAGGTTGCCGTCATCATCTCGTCTCGTGTGGTCTCAGTTTAAGGAAACGGCGCGGGCCAGAAAATCAGGTATAGACATGGTTGAAGACTAGCGAGACATGCCAATATTGTCATAAGAAATGCCTCCAAAGGACTATTCCAAGCACTTAGAAAAGCCATTTTTGCATAATATGGGACCTTTAAAATTTATGAAGGACCAGATAATTTATTTGTTATTATGCCCTGATATTTAAAAGAGGGTGTACTTTCATTTTCCCATGGCTGTAAATGATGTTTGTGAAGCTAGAGTATTTCCATCTATGAAACATGGAAACCCTAAAAGCCTGCAAGGAGTGTCATTGAACTCAAATCAGCAAGAAAATGACACTTTGAGAACACTAACCCAACCCCTTCTCTCTTCTTTGTGTCTATCCTTGTGTTTTTGCATCCACGCCAGTCGGAGACCCCCACCCTCTCCAACCCACTAGACCTCTGAGCTCCTTCCTCTTCCCTCCATATGTCTCTTCCTCCTCTGGATGAGAGACCCACAGACAACAGCGTCACCCTCTTGTCGTCTTCTGTCTCTCCACCGACCTGCGCCGGCTCCTTTCTCCTGCTCCTGCCTCCTTCTTACAACGAGCCATGTCTCTTTTTCCTCTCAACCCCCACCTCGCTCTCCCACCTCTGTTTCACGCAGAGATGCAGAATACTTGAAACACATTTGCATGACTTACATAAAAAAACATGTTGTACCCTTTGACACTATGAATTTGTAAGAAACAAATGGGTAACACACATATAAGTTATATCCCAGCAAGTACAAGCAGAATGTTTTTCTTCTTTTTATAAGAGGAGCAAACATTTGCTGATTTAGCATGATGCTATGCCTGAGCTTTCTAATGGATGTTCACTCATTTTTCTCTCAACAACTTGCATATTTTCTGATTTATTCACTTTGTTTTAAAGAAATAATTCTTCAGAAAATGTAAGAAATGCAAGCTTTGCATCATATTCACAGTTCACAGCCTGTCATGCTGAAAAATAAAATAAAATCTTTCATTTAGCAGGAAAACAATTTCAGAATATCCAAAAATACTTCAGTTAACTTATTTACAATATCTCCTTCAACTGGATACAAGAGACTTACTAGTACCTTACTGCATGTTCTGCTCTTTGTGAGAAAATATAAGTAAATGTTTTCCTTCCTTTGCAGCATCACAGGTTCTGAGCTCACATTAACAGATAGAAGTCACGTGTGAAGTATTTATTTAAGGAATGTGATGCAAGCTGAACTGAAACAGAATCTGCATCATAAAACTCAACTTGAATGCAGGGATAAATGAGCATATATTGTGATCTGCAGTTGTGGCCCCCTAAAATCACAGGCGAGACGACAAACTTTAATCTCACAGATGTCGTTGGACAGGAGAACTAAATTTGTTAATAAAGGAGCTATGCTGTCTAAACATTGATGATTTTGGTTTATCTTCCAGTTTGAGATCAAGATATCTTGACTCCTTCTTTTTTCTCGCTTTAATGATTTTGGGGTGTCCCTTTTTCCCCTTCCCTCTGCCAAATAAAAATATTTTTATCCTCTTCTATTTCACCAAAACAGCCGGCCAAACAAGGGTGGGCCCTCTCGCCCTGAGAGCCCCCTCCCGCCATTCGACTCTTAGAAGAAATCCCTTCAGTCTCACTTTTACCTCCTCTCTTCTGAAACTAAGAACAGATTTCTTACCGCTGCGAATCAACTATAAAACAGACTGCACCATCTGTCTGTAACTCCCTCTTTCACTCACATGAGGAAGGAAGAAGGGAATTAAATGAGGGAGGAGTAGATCACCACCTCCAGCCTCTTCACTCCCAGACACCTGGATACACCGGGGCTTTATGCTGCTCTTCATCCTTCCTTTCTGTCTCTTTTAGCAGGACAGGAGGCAGACTCTCTGGTTTGCTTTTTGCTTGCCGCAGTCTCTGGAAAGTCATGCTGTAATTATTACATCAACTTGTGTTCAAACTTTCAAGTTAACGTCTCTTTATTACACAACTGTCACAACCTCCTCTTCTAAAATAAAAAAAGGAAAAAAAAAACGCTGCTTTCTACACTTTCGCAGAACCTATGCAACAAAAAAGAATGGCTTCTTATTCTTTTTTAACATAAAACTGTTTCTCCCAAGGTATTTTCAACTCCTTTTTTCCTTTCCTCTTTAAGAAAACATTACTGTGTCATCTTTTTGAGGCAGGATTTGAATAAGGTAGAATTTTAGTTGAAGGTAATCCAAGGAAGGCTGCTTGATCTTTGTAACACAAGAATCAGAGCATATTTTGATCTGAGGAGAAAGGAAACCGTGGCCTGGGTGTACCCTGAGACTGTTAGATAGCTCCAAACATCCTTTTTATTCAGAGAAACTGAGGTGCCTAATGGGAGAAATGGCATCCTTGTGGCTTCAAGATTTGATCACATTATGCATCAAGTGTTTTGATATACAGACAGGAAATCATCCAGCATTTCATCCAGGTTGATGATCTGCTATTTCTTTTTTCTCTCTTGTTCTTTTCTTTCTTCTCTCAGTGGTCACGGGGGTGAGTGAATATATGAAAACAACCCCAGTCTATGCATAAAACTAGCACACACCCCTTGTGTTTCTTCCTCACTTTGCTGAGTTTTAGACCATCTTTTCACCCCCTTTTCTACCACTGAGCTCTTCAGTCAGTGTGACGTGTTGTAGTTTGACCCCAAACAAACCCACCACCCTCACACACAAAGTTTTTTTGTCATTCATAATGTCATTCTGGCCATTAAAAGATACACTCCACCGACCCTTTGTGCATCTTTCTACTCCACATCTGCAAATCAAACACAGCAAAGCATATTCTACTTATTATTTATCAGTAAATAGTTTATTATGGGCATATCTTAATGTGTTATGTATATGTGTGGTGCATCTTATCAGACTTGTACTCCCACTGTTTAGAGAATTTAGTCTGCAATGTATGAAACAGCTGAATATTTAAATTATGAATACATGAGTTCATGTGTAATGGAATAATGTTTGAAAAGCTTTTAAAAAAAACAAAAACAATGCGATGTATATTGCCAGGTTGTTTGGTACCTTTGCTTGTGGCAAAGAGGATGTTTTTTTTTCTCTTGTCCCTCTGTTTATAGAATAGCAGGGAGGGACCGTGCGAATGTGAACTCCTGCAGCAGTGACGTCCTGCATCTTGTTCAAACTGATGTAAAGGAAACTTGAAAATGAACCTGTGGGACCGCTGTGCCCTGTCAACACATTAAAAAGTTCAGTGTACTGTAATGAGTGTAACTTCTTTTTTTTTTCACACTTTATTGCAGTAAACTTTATAATCACTCATACAGAGGAAGGCCTGTAAGCGTCCACCACTGTAACAGTAGTTAACAGTCATAATACATTATTTTACTTATAAATACTTGTTAGAATATATATAAAATGGACAGTGGATATAAGAAAAGAGAACACCCCTTCCGATCAGTTATTGGATGGTTCCTGAGATTACGTTATGTAAATTTTAAGACTCACCTGTAACCAGCAGACCTATAGTGATGGTAAAATGCATTCTTTTGAGTTAATGCTTTTTGCAATGGTGCCAGAGGAAAAACAAACAAAAAAACAAAAAGGCAGAACACGATGTAGCTCCATCAATTTTGGAAGTGCCGATCATGATCCACATGCAATATCATTAACTTTTTAGTAATCTTGACAAATTAC
Organism: Atherina boyeri; assembly: GCA_029874935.1. Classification (NCBI taxonomy): domain Eukaryota; kingdom Metazoa; phylum Chordata; class Actinopteri; order Atheriniformes; family Atherinidae; genus Atherina; species Atherina boyeri. Next base: position 10,192 of record JAPMNP010621308.1, read on the forward strand.
ATATACCACATAATCCTCTTGGAGGAGGCCACACATTTGTTTTCAGTAATGTGGTAGAAATAAGAAAAATTGGGAAAACAATTGTTTTTTATATGGCCTCCATGTACATATCACTTTAATAAAAGGACAGAAAATATATGCATATCCAGTAGTGGAAGACTAATCTGCATCTTTTATTTAAGATAAATTAGTAATACAGCAATGTAAATACATTTCATTACAATTCTTCTAAAAAAAATCCAACAAAGGTAAAATAACAAGTGTTGTTACCTAATGTGCAAATCTGAGAATGATGTGAGGTTCTCCAAGTGTTAGATCATTATTAGACAAAGACACAATATCTGAATACAATTTAGTCGTTTCAGTTTCAGCCTTCTTGCATTGTGAATGTAGAAGGCAACAATAACTGTAGTTCCTACAGTGACAGGTCTCTACTGTATCTCAACTGGGACATTCATGTACCTTTTACTGCAGAAGAGATTGAATAATTATTATAATAAATAGATCCAGACTGCTTAAGTTGCTCAATCAGTTTTATTCAGGATAAGGGAAAAAAATATTTCTCAAAAAAAAAAATTCAGAAAGCTTCTGTCAGAAGCAGCATTCAAATCAAGTCTCTCGATGATCCTTCATTCCAATCTTACACTCGTAGTTTATATTAAAACTGATTAGTGTGAATACTAACTTATTTCAAATAAATAGAATATTTCTTTTTTTTCTCAATCTTTGTATTAAATCACAGCCAGTCAGTAACCACCAACAACCTAACCCTGCACAAACACACACATACCATCCACGCCACCAGTAAACATGGCAGAGCAGCTCTCCCCCAACACACATCAGGCATTATGAATATACAATATGTTACACACTTACAGTATATACACTACCTCTTTTACAGTAAAGACAGTAAATGCTTTTTCTTTGCTTCAACCACACATAACATTAAGCAGTGAATTAGAAAGCATCTGAAACTATTTTATCCACATTAATTTATCATTTAACAAGCCCCTCCTCACCCAAAAACTCTACAAGTTTTAATGTGTGTATATATATTTGTCTGACCGCTCCCAATGTAAGAAAAAGGAAAACAACAAAAAAACTAAATTAAATTTGTGACATTTTCAAAGCCAAAACAAGACAGAATAATGAAAAATGAGAATGATGGAATACATTTACTTAAAACAACCTGTAACTACCAGAGTGCTGCTGTTTAAGGGAGATGTTGTTCATTTTATCTGACAGCACCAACATGCAAATGTGGTTGCAACGCAATTGATACCAAACATTTTCACAAATTCTATTCTGAAACTTTAAGTGAAAAATATTAAGTGTGCAATTTCATAATTTTATCATAGAAGAGTGCAACAAAGGGGATCTAAAGGTTCAAATTCAAATGAGAGGCAAACAACATCTGCCCATGTCTCCGTTATTAGTTGCAAAGGAAAAAGGATCTATTCAAATCTACCTTTGTGAACACAAGAACTTCTCTTAAAGCTGTTGTTTTGTTTAGATTTGTTGTATTTCATCAGTTCTGATCTTGGGATTCTCTCTTATTTCTGTTTTTCAATGCCCAAAAGAGATTAAGTATTATAAACCAAAAAACAATTAAAGAATGTAAACATTTACAAAAAGAAAAAAGAAAACTGACTGCATTTGATTTCTGGATTTGTAAAGAGAGTTGTCCGTTTTCTCAAAACCTGACTGGTCCCTCACCTGGTGACATAACGACTTTATGAAGTTAGCGGTCCCGATAATTTTATCTTGTCTCCCTACTTGAACACTACTTTCATTCTCAAGAGTACAACACTGCACAAATACACACCAATACTCTGGCAAATAAATTCAATGGAATCCTCGGCACAGATGCAAGGCTTCATAGGATTCCCCCATCCACTGAAGCTGAGAGACTCTGTCTGACTGTCCAGAGAAGAAACAGCCTAATGAGATGCTTTGTACAGTTTTAGTGCAATCATACTTATTTAATCTGATAGAGCTCTAAAAAAAACAAAAACAAACAAAACAAATAATTGCAATTGCAATTTTGGCTGAAGAGGATTTGGATTCTCTTTTTCTCTCACAGGCACACACACAGGCACACACACACGCACACATACACTCCAGTTGTCAAAGATGTGCATTAATTCACCTTTGATATGTGGATCTACAGATAAGCGTAACAAACAAAAAAAAAAGACTCTTATCAATCAGAGTCAATTTGTTTATTAACTTAAAGACCCCATGAAATGAAATTTTAAATCTGCTGAGGAGGAAGAATAAATGTGAGATGGGTGACAGGAATGTGAACTGAGTTTCTGTGATGAGGCTAGCCAAATGCCCCAGAGCACCTTATACATATCTTAATATCTATCATACTGACAAAGACATGAAGAAGACTAAATGAGGCCAAGAAACAGCATGGAAAGCAGCGTGCAGCACAGCAACCCAAGCTTTATTATTTACTTTAATGACCGTCTCGCCAGCATAACTTCTATCAATCATTTTATTTATTTTTTACATCATGGGGTCTTTAAATTGCCTCTATGCCCTCAATTAATCTGATCAACCACCAGCTTGTAACGGTGGCAATTTTTCAGTCCAAGTTGATGTATGAAACATTGTAACACAAAATAAATTTCACGATTATTAACATGACGCAGTGTAAATACATGACTTACTTTCAGTGTTTGAAGAACAAACATTAAAGAAAAGGTAGTTTTTAGGAACAGTACCAATCAGCAACATACCCCTTAATCTTCCTGAACTTGATTGTGTAACTTCACAAGCTCATGACTTCGACACAGAACCGGCACCTACAGTTAAGAAGCTTCTATGTGCACAAAGTTCCTCTATTGACTGAACTTCACCCTACATCTTTCTGATTTTAGTAGTTACACCACCCAAGCCGACATCCTCTCTTTGCACCCTTCTGCTCACTTTTCTTCAGATTTCCCGCACAGTTAAATATTTGTGTTGTTACATTCTAATGTGATGCTATTTCTTTTTGGCATGTGTACAGTGAATTAAAACTGAGATTTGAACTTGAATAAAGTTTCACAAAAACCGCTAATTCTTAACAGCTCTTTAAGTACTTTATCAGCGAGGGGCAGAATATATAACCCCTTTATTGCACATATGTGTGAGATGGGAATTCAAAGTTGCAAAAAAAGGAGAGTAATCAAATTGCTTTTAGGAATACTAATTATCTCCTCTCTGTGACGAACAAAAACATAAAACAAACAGAAAATCTTTCATTTCAGTCTCACACACAATTGGTGCTGAAACTCAAAAACAAAGAAAGGGGCATTTTCAATGTAACTGAATCAAAGACTTATATACATCACTGACCAGAGTTTTTTTTTCTTTAAGATGTCAGATTTCCTAAATGTTTTTTTTTTTTTTTTAAATGAATATTAAGCTACAAATGTGCTTAACTCCCCACATTTCAAGACATATCCAAGATCTCTCATGCACACACACACATACACGCTAACCTTAATCACACGCACTCACACAACCAGAATCTTGACCTCGTCCTGCTCATCAGGACGATAAAAGAAGGGGATGCAGGGGTTCTCTCCGAGGAATGGGGGTGATCTCAGACCTCCCTGGGGGTTCTGGATCTCCTGGAGCAGTTGCATGATTTGCTGGGCTGTGCCGTCCTCTTTGGGCACAAGAGGCTTGAACTCAGTCTGAACAGACCCAGATGATAGCATTTGGGTTGAGCTAGATTCCAGACCTATGGAAGGCTCGGACTGAGGACTGACCTCCATGGCTTCTGCAGCAGAGAAAACACACACAAATGTCAAAAATGCTGTTTAAAGTAACATTTAATATGTATATATACACAGGCACTTATTACAAAGAAAGGTAGAAATACAACTAAGTAGAATCAAACTTTAAAATGTATTTAAAATTTATTTGTCATCTTCCCACAAACTTTGTTTATCTTACAAATATACAGGACAACAGATTCAGATAGATGAAGAGAAACAAGCTATATTCACTGTAATAAACTAGCAAAAGGTAATAAATAATAAATAATACCTTTAACATGAATAATTCATAGTCTATTTATGCAGGGCAGAATAATAATAGGACCTGAGAGGGAATGATGGTAGTGGGGAAATATAAGTGCAAGGATGACACATTACAGTATAGCTTATGGTTTGATACAACAATTCATTTCCTGTTCTGCTTTTGTCCCAGCAAGGAAGTGAATTTCACCTGATGAAATTCAACAACAACACCACCACTCTCACTTAGTATTTCTAGCCCTTAACACTGACCAAAGCTGCATCCAATGCTGACACGCAATTTGTTTTACAGCGATTAGGATTTGGTGGGTCTAATTGTGCTTACCTGCTCCATTGACAGCTCTAAGCCCGGTGTTTGTGTGTGCTTGCTGCTCTGAATGAGTGTGATCCTCCCCGACGGGAAGCAGGTCAGGGCTTACTGTTCCCACACTGTCTACAGCTCCAGTGTAGCGGTTGTACCAGTCGTTCCTCTCAGCCACCAGCCTCATCACAAGATCCTGCAATTCTGCCAGCTTTGCCTGTCGGGAACAGAGGGATACAAAAGCAGCACACAGATGAACCACGCCAGATGAAGGCCTAACATTATTTAATATAATACAAGAAAAGTATCAATCTTAATATACTTTCATCTCCTCCTTGTCCTGGGCCAGCATGCTAATGTATTGCTCTTTTTCTTGGTGTTTCTGCTTCATGATGGCTCGCTGACTCTGGTACAGGGCAATGTACTCCCCTGAAAACACAAACATCATAAAAATGTATTTAGATGTGAAAAAGAACCTTAACTGCTGTGCAGTCAAAATTCAAGACAACATCAAAAAGGCAACTGTGCTATTCTGCTGTCTGACCTATAGTGTCAGTCTCTCCAGATAACTGAATGCAGCGGTGCTCCAGTTCCTCCACCCGCTCCTTTAGGTCAGCTTTCTCCTGCATGAGGGATGTGAAACGTTGTTGAAGCTTCTCCATTGCAGCTTGGAGGGCCTGGTGTACTTCCACTGGCACTCCTTCTGGATAAAGAGGAAGTAGAGTACACTGAAGGTTCACACAATTCTCATCCCTATTAGTCATTATCAGGAATGATCCCAGAATGTCAGTACAAACCTGAATGTTCATGACTGTGTTCACAGTGTCCATGTTCTTCATGACTATGATCATGCACATGATCATGTTCATGAGCAGGTTTGTAGCTGTGTTCTTGCTGCTCCAGTCTGAGGGCCACAGCAGCATGTTGCCGGGTCGCCATGTGGAGCCTGTGCTCGTCCTCCAGTAGCCTCTTGGCTTCATCCCTCTCTGCTTCTAATTGTGCCAAAGCTCCATGAATAAAATCCTCCTGGTGGGGGAAATAGGAAGTGTTGAAGGGGGCTTTTGGATGAAATATGCAACATAGGAAATCACATAATCTCTCTGTACAAATTTAGTTAAACTGCATCTGGTTACAAATCCTGTCTGTTTAACTCAAACCTTACTGCTCTGCAACCTGTTTGTTTGTGCAACCAGCACACAGTCAGAACAGCCTTTTATTTACTTTTTATTAAAACACCGAATTTACAGTCATGGGCAAAATGCCGTCGGTCGTCGGTCATCGTAGTAAATCTCCGTAACGGTAAATCTCCAATTTATCGCCCAGCCTTACTTCAGAAGGTGTAATACTTCAAAAGCAGGATAAACAGAGGAATCACATCGGTATGAAATTAAGGCTGCACGATTAACCTTTATCACATCAATATTGAGTTTTTTAAAAATTATTATTATTTTTTTATCCAACGTTTTTTTTCCCATTTTATCACCCAGTGCTCCTACCTATGTACAGTCCTGGGCATTGCTCTCCCCTGCTGACCCCGGGAGGGCTTCGCCCTGAGCTCAAGCCTCCTTCTTAACTTGAGGAGTGAGCAGGCTCTTCTTC
>JAPMNP010621430.1:0-10744 GCA_029874935.1 Atherina boyeri
TGCTTTCAGTGAGAATCTACAATGTAAAAAGTCGTGAAAATAAAGGAAAAAAATTGAATGAAAAGGTGTGTCCAAAACTTCTTATTAAATGTTTAAGCTTGCCACTCACTGGATCTTTACTAAATTGTTCAATGAGATTTGTTTTTGTATGATTTCACTACATGATGGTGCAACAAAGTTGGAAGCAAAACAGCATCATTCAGTGATGAAATAGCAGAAAAAAGGAGACAAGTTGTCTGAAATTCTCCTTGTGTACAACTTCATTTAGTCCCATCGAACCCATAGAGATCAGCTTTTAGCTAAGAAATAAAGCCGTTTTTAAAAAAAAAAAAAAACACTACAAATTAAAGTTGTATAGTTTTTCTTCTAAAATGTGCTGAAGTTATGCAATTCTATATCTAATATACATAAGATTTATAAAAAAATGTTAACCGTTAAGAGCACTAAGCTCTAGTTTATGATTCAGCTTATTTCAATCCTTTTTCCCCCCTTAAGTATTTCATGATTTCAAAAACTGTTTGGTTCAACAACTTGATGACTGAATCATTCAAGATGTTTTACGAACCAGTCCATTAATCCCTATTATCGAGAGTTTTCTAACAAAAAAATAGTTTTGCATCAAACCAGCTGCAACAGAAGTAATCATTTTACTGGAAGTACTTACTTTAGTTTCCCTGACTGAAGCTTGTAATGTTGCATTAGTATCTTTAAAATATATACCTCACCTTGTTTTTATGAGGCTGTTTGCGTCCTCATTGTTGAGCTGCATTTCTAAAAATGACCATCAGGAGGAGCCACAGTCTTAAAAATACACATTTATTTTTTTTAATTGGGACAATTTCAGACTAATTTAGGAGCAATATTGTAATGGTCATTACATTTCTAACAATGTTGTGCTTTTAAACAAGCAGGCTGTTAGGAGGTATACAAATCTGGTATAATAATGATGTGTACAATTAAAGCAGACTTTAAAAAGCATAAAAAAAGGCCCCAAAATGCATATAAACAAAAACATATGGACAGCCCTCCAATCCCCATCAAATACAATTGCTATTTCTGGTAACAATGACACATTTAATTTTTAATTAAAAGCTGCATGTCTTTTGCATATTGATGTTGCTTTTAGAATACATGGTGATAATACTCCTTTTGTTTTATCAGTAACAGTACCAAAAAAAAACAAAACAACTAAGTATACACTAAAAATGTCAACAGAAAATTGTTCCATTCAAGTCAAACTGATGTAATATCCCAGGTGGTTATGACCTTATCTGAAACACCTAAAGTGAATCACTGAGACTGACTCTTATACACCAAACTGAATCCCCATTCACATCATCACTCTCTGGGGGGGAAACAAAAAAAGGCACTTCTGTAAAGACCACAAACTACACAAAAGAACATAATATTGGGAGAAAATGTCGACCAGAACAATGAAATAAATAAACAATGTTTGAGTAAAGTCAGATTGTTATTAGTTCAGTTTTAAAGATTTAAATATCTGACTTATTTAACCTGTTTAGACTCAAAACCTGCTTGGCAGTTTTAATCAACGCATCATACTGATTTTTATATTCAACCTCTAATTAAGCATTTTAAACTGCATAACAAATACAATTAATGTTGCAGAGCTCATTAACAACACTTCGGACAGCGGTCTGATAGAAAAACTGCATTAAAAGAAAGATCAAGGGAACTGACATCCCTGATGGCCAACAGTCAGCTTGGTGTACAAGAGCCCTAAGACTACAGTGTACCAGTTGGTGAACCTTGTCTTTTTCTTACATTCTTCAAGTTCTCACCAATTGATTCTGAGGAAACTGAATGGACACGTCCAACCCGAGCTGAAACACTGACAGCAGAAATAGAGCGAAGCAGTTCAGAAAGTGTTTGATGGAATATGGCTTTCCTTCAGAGTTCATTATTTTCCCATGTTGTCTTTATGTATTTGGTTTGATCACAGTTAAAAGCTGTTTAACTCTGCATGATGTACCATATTCATGTCTGATGTGTAAACGTCCACTTTAATGATCACAGCTTATGAATTTAACATTTTAAAGCATTTACAAGCCATCTAAAACCTTTTTCATTTATAAAAATGGGACTACTCCAAAGGGAATTTAACTAAACTTACGGTACTCCAAAAAAAGTGTTATTGCTTTGCAACACTGATGTGAGCTTTTTGCTTTACATCCTGTGGTGAATGAGGCTCTAGGATACTAACTATTCAAGTCATCTTTACAAACACTGCTGGGGACAACTTTACACGCGGCTGGAAGGATTTCTGCTCACTTCTCTAAAAGAAGTCCACTAAAACTAATTCTTTAACACTTTTGGTTTTGATTTATACTCAGCAACTTGTTTGATCAGTGGTATTAATTTAAAAAAAATATCTCCAGAAAACTTCTTTTGCACAAGTAAGCAAAATGTGCTGCTGAGTTTGGAGAAAATAATAGTAAAAAAATATTCAGTAACACATTTCAGCCATCTTTGGCTGAATTAGTCTCTAGTATAACACGTGTGGAAGACTGAGGTCCTCTCGTCCAAGCCTGGCTGATGAGAGCGAGGTGGTCTTATCTACATCTTTTCAACGTTGTGCTGGAGATTTTAAATCATCGCCCGGAAAGCAAAGGAGGCTCCGGCACCCAGCGCCAAGCCGAGGGACAGGAAGAAGGCCATTATGGCGCCCGCCGTCTCTGCCTCGTGCTGTTGCACTTTCCTGCAGAGACAACAGAGGGACAGAACTCATTAGGAAGGGTTGGCTGTGAAATCACAGAATAGGACAAAGTGGACAAAGTTCAGGGTTCAGGAAAATCCGATCTGAGTCAAATCACAACTTGAGGACTGTAACTTGCGGGAGATGGCATATCTGTTCATCACCAACCGATCTGTGTGATGACGATGTGAAAGCAAAGCTTAACTCTGATGTTTTTCATGTTCCAAATGAGGACATTTAAAACCTTTAGCATCACGACTGAGACACCTCCAAGAATCAGGTCAAAATCTCCCCATAATCAACATCAATGAGTAGTTTGGGGCCAGATGAGCAAAACTCGGATTTTTGCTTTATTTATTTTTTTGCCATCCAGACTTTTAAAAATGCTTCTGATTACAATCTTGATAATCCAACGAGTAGATAAACTGTAGACAAGCAGTCTGAACGAGGACTGTGCTTGTGGTCACAGTGATGAGTTTTTACTTTGAGAGTGTGTGTGGGTACGCTTACAGTTTTGGTAAATTATCATGCTGAGTTCTGAACAAACTACTTCTTGATGACAAGTATGACAGTACAAGCGAAAGCTGGTTGGCTCAGCCGAGCGTTAAAACAGAAAGCCAGGTAAAACAGCTGTCAGGTTGATAAACTGTCCAACAGCACCCAAAGCTAACTGATTTGCATTTTATCTTGTTAATCTCATTTGTAAACAAGCAAATGTAAATGCATCAGTTTGTGGTTTTACACCACACGTAAATTCAGTTTCAGCACATTCCTGCTGTTTTTTTATTCTGAACTGAACTAAGTTTATAGTACGAGAGTTTTCTTTATGCTACGCTACCAGGTTTAGTGTCTCCACCCAGAACTTTTAATCTGCTACCGATATGTTGCACTTTTGATCCTTAGGCCTGTAGGGCCCACGTGTAGTAACGCTGTATACTGATGGCGACGACATGGCGATGAACTTCTTCTCCTTCTTTTGTGTCTTTAGTGCCCAAAATGAAGATTCCTTTCCTGAAAGAGTAAAGCCCTTACTTGGGTCCGAAGCACATGCAGAGGCTGGCCAGGTATCCGTTGGAGAAGGAGAAGAGGATCATGAAGAAGATGTACCAGGCGTCGTGCTCGAACACCACAGGGAGGAGGTGACGAGGCTGGACGTTACACAGCATGAAGAGCGGGATGAAGATGACCCGCAGGATAACCAAGACAGGAAGCCAGACGCTGTCTTTACCCGGCTGGACACAGACACACATAGTTAAAAGATGCTGCAAATACCACTGGGAAAAATATTCAAGGGTTTCCATTTTCACATCACACATACATACAAATAATGAAACATTTTCAGATAATTAACAGAAAAGTAAATCAATAATAAATCAAGCATAAATTATTAAATAAATGGAACTTTTAGTTGACTTATGCAAACAAACAAATACAGGATTTAAGTTTTGGAAAATTTGTGTTGTTGTTTCCGGTTTGTTTTATGGAGTTTGTTTCAAGGGCTGAAGAAAAAACACTTTATTTCACAGCGCTTGATTTTTTTCATGACCAGTAAATGTGTCAAAAAATCATTTAGCCATTCAAAGATGCGAGTGAGTGAAGAGCCTTGTGCACTTCAGAGAGTTCTGATCACTATGCTCTAATGATAATAAATAAGCTCACATGCTCCTGCAGCAGCTGACTGCTGTTATCTGCACCCAGAAGCTGCATTCCTCTGCAGGTCAGACTGTGTCAGACAACTTTACTCAGTTTGTACGCAGCTGATTGTATTACATTACATACTCCCAATCACGGGAAATTAGACTTCTTCATTCGTTATTCTCTGAGGGAAAAAAAAACTTGTAGAAGATATCAATGCATGTTGTATCGGGAACAAAGCCAACATTTGACCAATAAGAGGAAAGGAAAACATTAATATGGAGTTTAATGTTTAAGTTAAATGAAACCAATAGAAAGGCTCAGTTCTTTGAATATTAGAGGCAGTGTGGATAATCACATCTGATGGAGGTGAGGCACTGATTGGAGGAGTTCCACTAGAGCCAAAAGCAACATGAATCCGACATATCCAGAAATGTTTTCCCGCCTTTGACAGGAACTGAGCTCAGATATGAAGCAGTACTGAGCTCGCCAAGGCATGCAAACGTAACCAAAAGAGGCAGCAGACCTTCAAAACTCCACCTTGACTTTTCTCTGACCCCTAATTAAACTTCCTCCACAAAATAACACACAAGCTCACACTCTTGTCTCCAAAACAAATTTCTCATTTCAGCAACTGAACTCTCGTCCTGTATTTTCACTGTAAACACTAAGCGACTCTTTGTTTTTCTCCTGTTACTCACATGACACAGGGATTTATTCATGGATAAACATTTGATGCAGCCAGAGGCCTTCATTAAACTGCCAACAAGCGTATCTGTTGTTCCCAGCGCGTCATGCCCGCCTGGCTAGAGCAGATCCACCTAAACATTTCGCAACTATCGCTTTTAAATGGAGTCTAAATGAAGTCTCAAGTGCTTATAAACAGGAGATTATTGTTCAGTTTATTAAACAGCACACATATCATTACATACTTTTTACTTAGAAACCCTTAAAGGTTTGTTATTGATGCTTTTAGTGCACATAAGATCCATTAGCTCTACAAAGACCCAACATTAACCAAGTTTTGGTTTCAAATTGTGAAGATTTGAGACAAATTCTTCCATTTTTTCTTTTTTAACCAAAAACATTTATTTAGGTATCAGTGATGTTACTGACCCACATGCAGACGGCTGTCAGACTCCTACCAGCCCAGTCCATCAAATTGAAGAGGAGGAAACACGACACAGGTATGAAGTAGGTCTCTGAAAATGGATCAAAACCAACAAGCTGTAGTTAACAGCAACATGCCAGAAGATGTCTTTGCTAAAACCAAACAACATTACACATTTGGGACGTGTTGGTTCAGGGAAAAAAGAAAAATCTGATTTTCCCACCCGTATCTCTTCTGTTTATCAGAATTACTGGCTCACTTTTTCTATAACACTGCCTTTTTTTTTCTTTTCTTTTTTTTACATAGTCGAAATATGGACTCACCCCAAGCGCCTCCGTCTGCTATTTTCGACTTGACCTCGACGGTGACAGCTGGGAAAGTTCCAATGGTGACGGTGAAGATGCAACACACAGACAGTGCCATCACCCAGATCTGATGAGAGAGAACAGGGAGAGATGTTCAATGTGATGCAGCCAGTTTCATCTTAATCAGAAAATGCTTGAATGGAGCTGATAATATCTGGCAACTGGATGGATGAAAAGCTTCTGCTGATTGTGGCACTTTCAGAAAGATTTCAGTGACTGAAAGTAACTTTGCCAGGAAAGTCACTTGATGACTTTTAACTTGATGACATGATAATGATGCTGCATTTGAAATTAGGAGCTGAGCCCTAGACAATGACTGACTTATGTGTTTGCTTGCATTTGTGTCGTGACATCAGACTTGCTTCAGTGTCAAAAACTGGAAACAAACAACTGACCAGATAAGAAGAGGGTTGATAATTTAGCTGCATTGAAATACATGTAAGCGCTGGTAAAAAGAGTGAAGTTAACGGACCATAAAAAGGTGACAAAAAACAGCTGAGTTTGGGTTTCAGCAAAGCACAAAATGAAAACAAACTGAGTTTTAATGTTATTGTGTGACTTCTGTACACTCAGTAAGTTGAACAATTTGATATATTAAGGCAGATGTAGAATTTGGGGTTTTGTCAGTGGAATATGGCGGCTGTGAGAGCAACAGCATCGGTTGCTCACCTTAAACAGCTGCTTCCATTGTTTTACAGTTAGTAAAGCAATGGAAATATATTCTACATTTAGACAATACTTAAGATCATATGTATATTTTAAGAGGGGGCTTAAGTCTCTCTAGCTGTCACCTCACACATCAGCTCCTGCACTCCTGATTCCCGGAGGGTGCAGAAAACCCTTTAATGTAGATAACACACAGACTGTACAGGAGCCTCACTCAACCCCACTTTAAAAACCACCAAAGCCTCTTGTGTTGGCTCTGGTAAAGAACTAAAGAGCATTTCAGACACTTCACTGGTCAATACAAATTTGCAAATGGATAAGAGTCTTCCTGACTCATAAATGGGTGTATTAGGAAAAAACTTTGATGGAGGATCAGAGGGACTGGAGTGGTTAAACATTTTGGTGTCACACTTGAGATCAAGTCATATGTTTCTTACTTTAGTTACTGGATATACTACAGTATACTACTGCTGACTTCAAGTGTGACAGGATTAATGAAATGCTGTGAACAGAAAGCAGAAGTTTACACAGAAATAAATTCTGAATTTTCTTTTTTCTTTTTAGAAGAAATGTGAGAATCAAGTCATTTGAACCTTTCTGAAGATGGCAAACACAGAGACGCTGGGCTTGATGTCATCCTCCATCAGATTAACCACTGGTCGCTTCTCTCCGGGACTTTCTGAAAAATTAAACAAAAAAAAAAAACAAACAGCTGTTTTTCATTTCCATGGTTAAGTGACACTTGAAAGATCTTTGCCACGTTTGAGTGGGTGTGTGCACTAGACTTTTAATTACACCCTCACATACTACAAAATCTCCCTCGTGACTCACTCTGCAAGAGAGTTGCCAACAGAACAAACACTGTGAGTGGGATCAGATTATTAGTGGTGAGGGGAACAACACGACAGATCAGAAACAATTCAGGTGACACTCCTGACACGAAATAATGAGATGATGTTTTTCCCACCTCTGTTCTGCAAGGAAAACTCAACGGGCTCCTGCATGTCTTTGGTGGAGTTAATCTATCCCAGCGGAGTGACAGATGACTAACAATATTTGATAAATAGAAAGGCACACCTTTGTGGAAACAAAAATGTGGCAAGACATTTTAACTCTAAATTCCCAAGGATGATTTCAATAAAAACCTACAGCAAGAACTTAAAAGTTTCTGCTGCTAACAGTGAGCATGCGCTACTCGAATTGCAAAATACTTCTAGTAAAATCTCTAGTTTAAGGAGAAATACTAGATCAGTTTGAGATGAAGTAGCTGTTTGTGGTTCATTCCAGGTTATTCGTTGCTGAGAACAACCTACATAGAACAACTTCAACAACCATAATAATGCATGCCTGTAACAATTCTTTGTGTACCTTTTTTGAGTAAATCCATCTTGTTCTCCTCATCAACAGATTGTTTGGAGCCTTTACTCTCCATGTAGTACTGGAAGAACTCCTGTAGAGGAAAACAGCCACGATGAGCCACTTTCACGGAGCCAGCAGAACAATGACACAAGACAATGGTTCAGTGAGATGCTGTAATCACTAAAAAAATAACTTTCTATAGCACAAAGAAATATCCAAAAATAAAAGTCATTGACAGTTTTAGGGAAGATAGGAAAACTGATGCTTATAAAAAGTTTCTGAAATTATGTTGCGCAAACAGGCTGCAGGAGTTTTACCATTTTGGGAAGAGTGAGGTAGGACATTATGGCCAGAAAAATAACAACACAGGCTGTGATGAAGTATCCAAATGCACTGTCCTGCAGTTCTGATCCAGCTGAAAACAAGAGATAGAGAGCCATTAATATTTTGTGTTCCTATACAAAATCGTATCAACTTGAAGTCTTTCTGCTTTTAATCTCATTTCACTGTTATATGCCAAATGGTAAAATCAAGTAAATATTCAGTCCATGATATGCCAGAAAAATTGTGAGTACCGACTTGCCACTGCTTTAATTCAGCTGCCTCTTGAAGCCAAGAAGCTACTTAACTATTGTAATGAGGTGCCAAATCGATAGAAAAACAACATCTAACTGATCCAGCCACTAAAATCAGTTCAAACGTGTCACTGCTTCAGGACAAAGTTCTTCCAGCATTCCTAGAAAGCCAAATCTGAAGAAAGAGTTCTTTATTCAGTACAATTCTGCTGAGGAAGTTCAATTCACAGAAATGAACTTGTTGATAGTCACTAAACATGTGGCTGACCTTTTATGGGAACAAAGGTCATCACTCAGTACATTGAATAAAAAACATTTTTAAGAATGTGTTTCTCCAAATAAAGCCTCAAGCTCAAGGCTCAACTTTAATTCATACAACATGGTATAATATAGGATACATAACATTTGATCAATCTGTTAAAATAATCTGTCAAACATGTATGTTACTGTTCCTCACAGCTTCATTCAGACACACTGATGACAGTTACCGCCTTCCACCTCTGGGTCGTCCACAAATAAAGATGGTAGGTTACCGACAGACCATCTGTTGAAAGTACTGTTGGGATTAGTTAACTTTGGTCAATCAAACACAGGATAATTCTTTCTGAGTAAAACCTGATTCCTGCTGCACTGCAATTCAAATCTAGGTTGCCCGGCAACCAAATTAAATTTCTCTAGGCTAGATTTGTGTCGGCTCATGTTCATCCGAACATTAGAATTTGCCGGGTCGTCAGCATATATTTATTATTTTGGTAAACCGTAGGTTACAATGGAGCTTGACAACTTCATCACCATCATCTTTTCAAGATGTTTAAGTTTACTTCCGCAGAGCTAAGTCCTCCTACTTTGGTTCCAATACGGGAGGACAAAGTAAGTTCTGAAACTACAGAATGCAGCTGAAGCCAGAGCCATCAGTTTTCTCACAGCAGGTCATACTGCGACTGCCACTGATATTAGCTGTGTCTGCACTGCAATTTGAGCTGTACTTTCACGATTAACAACCACCATTACCACTACCATCTTTGACTGCTGATTAATAGAAAGGCATGTATGTCTTTAAGTAGCTGTAGGTAAAAATTTGTTGCGATTTTCCCCTTTCACCTGTCAATCAGCCATTTTTATAACCGAGGAGGTGTGCATGTGGGTATGTGTGTGCTTGAGACGTACAGGCCAGTGCGCAGATCATGGAGAAAGCAGCAAAGGTACCAGCCAGGCCCTGTCCGCTCATGATTGGAGTGGTGTAAGATGCAGGCAGAATACCTGCCAGCCCGAAGAGACTGCCCTGAAGAATCGCTCCAAACGCTGGTAAAGGACAGAAAACAAGACAAAAAAAAAGAGCTTAAAAGCTGCATGCATCTTTGAAAGTCACTGTCACACAAAATTAGACACACTGTTCCACAGCAGCAGAAAAAAATAACTTTAACAAATGCCTTTACCCAAAGTTGCAGCCTGTTATGCTTTTAAATAAAAACTCACACCACACCAAAGCCATTACGCAACAATTTTGGAGCAATGTGCAGAAATCCTGTGACACAGCCATTGGGAGGTAAGTGCCGACGTAAATATCAAAGCTTTAAGGTCGCGCCATCCTCTCCTCCATAACAAAACACCATGGGCTGTTCCACATGGGAACCTGGGGGTCAGGACCAGTCCGCAGGGGTTAAGGAAGGGGGTGAGCTTATCCCTGCTGCTCAGTGACTCAATGTAAATAAACAACCAGAGTGAGACATCAGACTGTGTTGAGAAGCTCTGCATGGTTTGAAGCTATGTACTGTATGAGTGTGAACTTTTCCCATCACAGTGGATATGAGTTTGATTGAAGAGGGAAAAGACATACAAAAAGGAGAGAGCCCTGTGATTACTGCAGCCTGTCACCAAGTCTCTAATACTGTGTTTTTACTGAGGTCGTTTTTGCGCTACCTGTATTTCGATGGCTATTAGAAGTAATTTATTGTATAAGTATGGTAGATAAAAGTTGTACTACACATCTCAAAAGAGGCACATCTTATTCTGCTCTGAACAGAGCAGTAAAGACAAGGTTGACAAAGGCTTTGTGGTACTTTATCATTGTGGCATATTTTTTCATTGAATTATGACCATTTCTGATATTGAGCCTCTTGGTATAAGGTTTGTAGTTCTGGATGGTTACTGAACTACATTTCTCAACTTTTGGACTGTTGGTTGCATTGATGCTGGATTTATTTTTCACTCTCAAGTCTCAACAGAGTAATTTGGGGGATCATTACTAGGGATGGGACGATACACTTAAACTGACGATACGATGCACCTCGATATGCCAGGGTCACGATACGATATC
>JAPMNP010621666.1:0-10138 GCA_029874935.1 Atherina boyeri
ATCCTAATAGTCTTTTTACAGCCACCAGCTAATGTTACCATGGGGGAATGTAACACGGCCATAACGAGACAATCTCATCCCATATGCGGAGGATATGAAGGGGAATTTGTCTGCTTCAACAGTGACAGGAGCAATCTGTACTGTACGGCAGTTCCAATGAAGAGCCCATCCGAGAGAAAGAAAAAAAAAAGAAGAGAAAAAACTCTGTGTATTCAGGATTATGGTGTAGAAGCCCATTGAAAATCTAATGGACTAGTCACATCAAATAGACTTGGTTGGCGCATGCATGTATGCTACCCTGCACACACACACCTCGAAAGAGAAGCCATTACTAGCACGGGTTGGGCCATTACTCTCTGTCCAGTATCTCAGTGTGAGTGTGAGTCTCAGTCCTAATGTGTCCAGTCCCAGAGGGGTTTCAGTACACTTCGGCCTTCTTGAATGATTATAACAGGCTTTCTTTTGTTAAATGCAAAGGTAATAAAGGGACATCTGATATTGGATTGTGGACATTAAACTGATATGAAGAGTGTCAGGAAGACCACCAGGAAAGATATCAGATGGTGGTTTAATAGACTTCTCATTAAAATATTTTGCAATGTTAAAATTATTCTATGTTTGCAGAGCAAAAGGCCATTCTCAATATCTGAATTACTCCAAATGAAGAGTTTCAAGTCCTTGGGTTAAAGGAAAAGTACAGTTTTTTTAACCTGGATCTTATTTTTTGCATGAAATACGTCCATAAACTCACCCGGACAATTTTGGAGTTATCTATCGGGAGATATTTAGATCCATCGCGCTGGCGTATATATCCACTCAATGGAAGTGGTCGGGGCAGCGTAATTTCAGCCTCTAAATAAAACATTATCTGCTACAAAATGCCTTAATTTAACCAGTGTGTAGTTATTAGTTGTTGTACCATCCCTCTGTGCCTTCAGAGCGGCTTTGTTGTCATCCGGGGCTTTTTAAAAACTTTAGTAATATTATTTTTCTTCAGGGGTCACCGTGGCACAGCTGGTAGCGCAGCTGGTAGCGCAGCTCACTTCACAGCTCACTTCACAGCTCACTTCACAGCTAGAAGGTAATCTTTTGTAAGATTCTTCTTACTAAAGGATTGTCCGTGTGAGTTTATGAATGTATTTCATGCTAGAAATACTCTCCAGGTTAAAAAAGGTACTTTTCCTTTAATGCCCAATTTGATACATCTATAGATTTTTTTAACATTTCTTAAAGGCACTTTATTAACCAATGGAAAGATGACATAATCAAATATATATACATATTTATCAAGTAAATGTTGTGTTGTAATCTAAGTTTTTGCACCACATTGTTCTGGATCAGATTCCATATTGAACATATTCAGCAGGCTTTATAATGCAGTAACGCTTGAAAATGCAGCATCTTCATCAAAGCTTTTCCTTTGTTTATGAGCTACGATAACTTCCTGACTGATGTGTGTCCATGAGTCCAGATCATCGAGGGTCATCATCAGTGAGGAGCTTATCTCCTCAATGAGCCTCCAGGAATTTGACCAATCAGAAGACACTTCCCCAAAATCTTTTGTTTGCAGGAACATGCTTTCCTTAGGAGAAAGCTGTCTCTTTTTTGGAAACAACCAAAGGTAATCTATAGATTAGAATTGAATTGGATGAATATTACCATACCGATACTTTAAAATCAGATTTAGGATTAAAGCAAAGCATCGTCTATGCAGTGTTTGACAACTTTGTAGGCAGAAATGTAGACCTGTTATGGAGCAAATATAAGCACCAATATAATATCTGTAAGTCTGATATTACTGAATATTTCAAATAGCTCGTTTTCAGGGAAAAATGGCCAAAGACTTTAAATTGAACAGGTGTCATCCAGGAAGGGAGACATAATAATATTTACATGCAAATATAAATACTACAGTTGTGTTTCAAATCAAACCTTTGTCTGACATTGATATGAAAATAAGAACATCTTTAAAAAGTAAGACATTTTTTTTTCAGATTCAGATGATTTTTTTTTTTTTTTTGCAGCAGTGGTAGTAAATTAATGTTTACAAGTGTATGCATCCTAAAATGCCATGTCGTAGTGCAGGTTTTAACACATTCATCTTTGCCAAGCCTCCAGGCTGTGTTGGGAGGAGAGATATGTGCCTGGCACATAGGCTAACTGTTCCCTCAGATTCCTCCCCCCACCCGTCATAATCTGCGTAAGTCATCCTTGATTAACCCCTGCTGAATGACTCTAATTACAGCCAATTAGCCTGGGCAGGATGAGATGCTCTCCATGCAGATGAACATGATGGAGAGGTGGAGAGACGAATGGATGGATGAAACAGGGTCGAAGCGGAGGTGTGGAGAGCTGGGTATGCGCAGGATGATTGAGGGACTGAGGTGCTCGGGGCATGGAGAGAGTGCCGAGATGTGGTGGGAGGTTGAGAGAGAAATAATGAGGGGATGAAAAAGAAAGGGTGGCAGAATCTAAAGAAGCCACGACAGCTCAATGACTATCCATCCGTGCATCACACCAGCCAAGCAGTCATGAATAAACACTTGTAGGGGCAGATTAGTAGTGATGAAATGTTCCTTTACGCCTGCATGGAAACAAAGCTCTTGTCCGAATCACACGTACGTTTTCTTTTTAAATCAATGAAGAAATTACAACAGGCTATCCTTGAACAAATCTGCTTCATCCAAGGTGCGTAATGTGTGTGCATCTTTCAAAAGAAAATGTGTAATTGGGGTCACATTTCAAATGGCTACTGATTGTTTCATATCTATCCTTTTCAAATGGCTTCATTTGAAAAAATGTTCAAATGTCCCCAAAATCTAAGAGGAAAAACTCAGAAAGTCAAAAACATGTTTAGCTATGTATCAGTACTTTGAATCATCTCTCTTTTCATTTTTAATTTTACAAACCTTCAGATTTATCTCGTGTCCCTGTAAAATCAAGCCTGAACGAAAAGCATGACAAAAAAAAACCTTCCACAAAGAGAGGGACAAAACCAGAGTTGGCTTTTCCTTGATTTCCTGAAAATAAAAAGCCTTATAAATGAGTTGAAGAGCTCCAAATTTGGTTTTAGTTCTGTTTCCGATGGATTAAGATTTTCAGGTTATGTCGGTTTCTTGCAACAACAGGCTATTTCAATGATTCTTTGGCAAGTCAAACACCTGATTAGACACTGACACAACTGATCATTAGACTAAAGAGGTTTGGCAAAAGCATTTCTAGGCTGGCAACCATAATACTGAGGCTTGAAACTTAGGCCTACTGATTTCTCTACTGCTTTGGTTACTAGCATGCTAAAGCTAGCTGTAGTAGGCTACTGTAGTTTGCATTGTGTAACATGCAGCTGCAACCTGCTGTTCACTTGATTTTTACCGCAGTTTGTGGCTCGCACTATCATATAAATAGACTGTTATAAGGTCTCTCTTGCCAAATGCGTATTTGATCTTAGTGGGGCTTTCAAGTCAACCCAACCTATTATGCTGTGTCGTCTATATACCGATTGTGTTATTAATGTTTCTTATTCAGGTCTCTCTTAGAAAAGAGAACTCAACCTCAATCACTGCGTGATTATATAAAGGTAAAGGTAGGATATAGAGAGGAGAATAGAATATGAAACGGCCTTTAATTAAAAACTAAATGAAAACAAGGCTCGCTATTCCTGACCAGTGTGTCAAAAGAAATGCAAGCCTGAGAAACGAAACAAAGACATTCATGGGGTTTCTATATTAATAACCTATGACGTGTTTTCTCCTGCGGGACGAAAGAGGACACAAAATCAACGCATTTGTATTATTGTGCGGGGAAAATTTCTCTGAGTTTTGCGGGTGCGGCCAGGAGCGGGATGAAGAAAACTAGTGTGTTGTAACAACAGGCTATTGCTAGCATCCTTAAGCTAGTAATTGAAGCACTAATCTGCGGCCCTCTCAGCTCCAGCATGTCTTTTTTTTCAAGATGGACTGTCAAGCTCCATATTGATTAAATGATCGGTTGAATATTTACTTGAGCCAGCAGAAGACAACAATAACCAATTTCAAAATAAATTTGGCAAAGGGCCAGAAACTATTGACGTCAAAGAGGCACAGGAGAAAAGCACAGACAACAGCCCCATTGGACAATCCTTATTTCTAATTACTCCTACATCATACAACAGGTGTTTGTTCACTTTGATTCCCATGCTATCAACTGCAGAGCAAAACTAAAACACCAACCACAACACCAGCACAACCAAGAACATCCCACAAATCAGGTTTCCCTCTAGACGTATAGGTGGCATTAAAGACAATGAAAAAAAAAAAGGACAATGAAAAAGATAACTTTATACGACTTTCAACCGCAGGACTTAATGATTGCAACAAGTACAGGATATTCACCAGAAAACAGTCAAACACAAAAGCAAACAACCAGACTAGTGTGAACTTCTTGCTAAACCTGCCTCGGTTGAAAAGAAATAAAAGTGACAGGAAAGAGGTTATATAAGTGTCTGTGGAAGGGGTCAAAAAGTTTTGCTCGAAATAAACCACTCATTTAGATAAACATCGTGAGTATTTTGTTGTTTTGTATTTTGCCTCTGCACCCTGTACCCTCCATCCATATGAATCCAGTGTAACAGGCACGCCGGGCACTCTGAGGACCATGCTAACCAGACACCAGTGCCAACTCTCTCGGCCCTCCCCTGATATCAACCAGCAGCAGGGGTGGAGAGGCCAGACTGAAGAGCCCACTCAGCATGCCCAGTGATTGCCTCAGTCTATCATCAGCCAGAAGATTTCTATTATTGCAGATGGATGATTGGTCTGGCTAGCTGCCGGCCTGGCAAAGCAAGCTCATTTTAGAGCAGTTTGAAGTGCAAGCTCCACTGCACTGAGGCAAGCAGGAGGGGGACGACAAAGTGAAAAGGGGGGATTTGGTGATTTGGTGTTAAAATAATGGAGCAGAAATGGTCGTAATGACAAGGTACGTGGCTGCTTGGAGCATTATGCACAGAGGACGAGGTTGTTAATGTGGACTGCCTCCATTTCCGACAATAATTTAGACGCTAACGGGGAGTGCTATTCTGCTATATAAACAGACGCCCTACTCTTTGAACAAGGAGTGTGTTTACAGATTGCAGGATGTTGCTGGATAAACCCCGAATCCCATGACACATTAATTGCATCTGTTAGGGTGATTTCCTCATCAACTTATTGAGACATTGGAGAAGTCTGCATGAAAGATGCTTTAATGTAACAACTTTACACAGTTGGAAAAATTGTTTCTCACCCGGAAAACAGCGCCAAAGAACACTGTGACACTTCATAAAAAGAAAAAGACAAGAAAAAGAAAAATCTCCTACATTTTGAGCCATTTGTGTCTATCTTGATGGAAAATAACATCCTTTTACTTGCTCTCATGGAGTCATTTGGGTCCAAATGTGCTGTATCACACAAAGGACTCAGTATTCTCCATGGCAAAAAGCCTAAGGGCTCCCATTTGGGTTCAGCCTCGATGTCATATGACTGTCATATGGCTACTGCACCGGCCTTGTTGTCCTTCGTGTTGTTGTTCGGCTGCAGATCGAATTACCACAACACATTTCAACCATGAATGTGACTATTTAAAGCGCTTCATGGTCCAACTTTACTTTAATGCCTGCCCTGAGGTCAGTTTTCTCTGTCGCTGAAGCGCTGGACTCTGCAACCTGCAACCTAAATCGATAGTCTTAAGGGAATTTACAGTATCTGACTACATGGCCTCTGCACTTGGGAGATTGGAGAGGTACAGAGGAAATGCAACCCTACATGGTTTTTTATACAGTATTGATCTCCGCATCCAGAGCTTTAAAGCAGTGTTTAACAGTAGAGGAACAAATATACGATGCTCTTTGTAAGTTGCTCTGATGTGCAAAGCTTATCTTTGAGGCTAAGTTGGACTGTATGGATGCTCCAAAACACTGTTTTCAGTCATGGAGATCCTAATTTAGAGGCAAAATTCGCAAATTTATCATCCTCTTAATGCAAACTGTTACCATACTCTCTCTTTTTTACCCTCCATTCTATGTGTGAATTTATTTTGATTCATCTGTTCATGCTGCTAAGAAGCTTTGAACCTTGGGTGCATTGCCAGCTCTGCGGCTGCTGCTGTCACCTGCTAATGTCACCGGTAATGATGTGAGGCTGCTTTCCCCATGAAACGGCATCACAGACCCAGAACTCAATCATTTCATTTAAGCAAAACAAAGTGCGACAGCGACAACTGTGAACCAGCCAAGAGAGAAGCGACGGCGCTTTCGTCTGCACATCATCCCGCTAACACCTTTGAAGTGCTGACACGCCTCTGGAAAATGCTGCGAGACGCTGCCGGTTTGCGGGATGAAAGGCGAATCGGTTTCTCGTCAACTTTTGACCTCCGTATGTGAAAGATCATTTGGGGTTTGGGCCAGCTGCTGCTCCAGACGCTGCTGCTGCGTTTGATAAACGACATGGAGTTTTCTCCATCTTTATTGAACTGGAGGTGAACTGCAGAGGGAATGTAAAGCAGGCTAAAATGAACTCAAATGAACTGAATCATATGAGAGAAAAAATTCCATTTGCAAGCAATGAGTTGTTCAACCATGCTGAATTTTCGGGGGCCATGTTTTGCTTAAGATGTTCCAGGAGCACAGATTACTTCAGCTTCTCTTTGGCAGAAAAAAGTCAAATATTCTGTGGTTAACTGTATAAAAATGTATAAATCTATCAAAAAAAAATTTTTAAACTCACTACCCAATCTTACCAAGCTGAAAAGACCAAATCCACACTACAGATACTGCCACATGTTATGTATTAGTACAATTTATGATGAAATGGGTACTTACCTTTCAAAGCAGCCTGACTTTGAAGAAACATTGTACTGAAGTGGACCTATTTAGAAACAAAAAAAAAAAAAGAAATAAGGATTTGGATATTGTGAAAGCTTTTGCACTCTACTGCAATGGGCAGATGTAAGGATATCACTGGAACATCTAGCAACCGCTCAAATGGGATTTGTGGTACAGCAGGACTGATGCTGTCTGTGGGGTTTATCTAACCTTTATCCAATCTTTCATCCAGCTTTACACAAAGTGGAAAAAAATACTTTTTTTTCAAAGAAACATTTCATAACGGAGAGAAAGTCTATTTCTTTCCTTTTCTAAATTAACTATAAACTTGGAGATTCAAGATTTGATGCATAAATAAATAAATTTTTATTACAACACTTGCCTTATTTCTCAAATGCCCATCTGCAAATTTATAGGTGCTCTTGGTTTTATTAAAAGTAGTATTTTTTTGGTTAGAATAAAAATAAAAAACATTTTTTTCAGTCTCTGGATATACACTCACTGGTCAAAAGTAAAAAATATCATGTGAGCAGCAATTTTCTAGATTAAAATTCCTTGTTGATGACAGGACACAAAATAGAATGGTTAGGCAACAGAATTGCAAAAGAACGAGGTACAGCTAAGGTATGCAGAATACCATCTCAACACACGAAGTAGATGGGCTACAGCAGCAGAAGACCACACCCAGGTGTCACTTCTGTCAAAGATAAGAACAGGAAACCTTTTCCTGTTCTGCCTGGCCTGATGAGTCTCCACTTCAGCTGCAACATTCAGATTTTAGGCTCAGAATTTAGTAGAAACTACCAACTGACCAAAAACCAACCAACCAACTCAAATCCTCTCCAACTGCTTTCTTGAACATGATGAGTTCACTGTACTCCAACGGCCTCCACGGTCACCAGATCTCAATCCAATAGAGCAGCTTTGGGACGTGGTGGAACGGCAGATTCTCATCATGGATGACAAATCTGCAACCGTGATGCTATCATGTCAATATGGAGCAAAATCTCTGAGGAATGTTTCTAACTCCTTGTTGAATCTATGCCACAAAGAATTAAGGCAGATCTGAAGGAAAAAGGAAGTCTTACCCGGTACTAGCAAGATGCACCTACTATAAGAAGTGAGTGTATTGAAATTTGCTTTCCAAGTAGAGTACAGACAAGGGGGAGATGTACGAAAAGTATGCTGTGGAATTCACTTTGTTTTGTTTAGAGCTTGTGGAGGCATCTTGGTTACCATTTTTTTTTTTTTTAGAATATCAGCACCACAAGAAAAAAAACATGCAGGTCATCAGAAGAGAGCATGACACAGCAACACTTACCAGTCGCTATTTGTAAATGCTTCAGAGTTGTCACTACCAGATGCAAGTCGCTACTAGATGTGAATGGCATGTGAAAATCACACTAAATAGTCACGGTAACATTGACATAGAAGAAGAAATCAAACTGTTTGAGTGCATTTGCTGTTGCACCTGCATGGCTCACGTTCTGAGCATGCACCCCTCACATTAGGCATTGCCTCCCGTTGAGATAGTGAAGGGAGTATTTGCTGCATTATTCACAAGCTGCTATCTGGGATTTCATGACTGTAGTGCATGTAGACACTAATTTAGTTCATTTAACATTCATGGACTAAAATCTCAGGGTTCTTGGATGGATTTAGGTTGAAAATAAATTCAAACTGGTCTCCAGTGCAACCAAAATGGGACTCATTTTGGTCCACTTAAGCCAATTTGTGGGTGTCATACATCAGTAGGCTCAAATATCTGTAAATCACCAATAACAACAAGAGGATCTGCAGAAAAATAGCGGAATTATGTGTCAGTTAAAGGTTTAATAGGAACCACACAAATCTCATTTATTTAAATTAGTATAACTCCATCGCAGGCTTATGTCATGTTAAGCCAAATTGTAAAATAAATAAATAGGCACAAAGAATTTTGGCATGTGGCTTCATTCTAAATTGGCCTAAAAAACCACATCTTCCAAGAAAATACAAGCCCGCGCATTAGAATTATAAGCAGACACTCATGGACACCACATCATCCCCCGCTGCTAAATTATCACTCCTGACAGTCTAAGAGTAACATTTAGCATTTGCATAGATTCCCTGTGAGGGTTGTTTTCCAACACACCACCCCCTTCATTGAATACAGCTTCAAACCTGTGAATCTAGTGTGCGCTAAGCCCTAACACTGATCGCTGATGCGGTGGGCGTGCTGTCAATATTGGCCCATTCACTGTGAGTGAGCAAATCTCCCCTTGACATGGCCAGCCATGCGAGTAATAGCTAGGATTAAGATAGGAAAGTACACACATGAATATACAAAACACAGTGCGGCGCGGGCGGATCTGAGGCGGCAGCCCAGGGAAATTACTCGGGCCTCAGATGTGCAGCGTGCATGGAAAGGAGATTGACTGGAAACTCGGACATGAAAAGACTCATTCACTGTCAGCGACCCTGATGACGAATGACACTTTTACATTTGGAGCCATTGTGAATCTATCAAAGTCATTTACCCTGTTGTACAATTTCATGTGAGCGGATGGGAAATCTTGCTGCTTGATTATGCGCGCCACAGAGTCAGTGCATGCACCTGTAGGTGCTCAGATAATGCACATGTCTTCTTCTGCTGCAAACAAGGTCAACTGCTTCATCATAGCTACGGTTGCCATAGCTCCCGGCGAAGAAGCGTTACTTCTCTTTGCCACTGCTCCTGTTTTATGCCCCATCGCCTCCTGAAAAATACACCTTGTTGCACTTTTTGTTTCTGTTTGTTTCTCACCTTGTTAGGTTAAATAGTTTAAAAAGTAGCTCCCAGAGAGTGAAAATGAGAAAGGGTTCATCACATTTGTTTCTCCCTTACACCTTCTATTACATTTTTTTGATACGCGCAAGTACACAAAAGCCAAAGTACCCAAAAGAAAAAAAAAAAGACCTACAAAGGTGCTAAAATGTAGCCTAGCTTCAGTGAAATAAAGCTCCGAAAAGCCAGAAGCTCCATTTTCCTCATCCTACCTTATCATTTCGTGTGCCATGAAATGAAAGTGTGAGTGAACTCGTGCACTAATTGGATGCCTGACAACAGGCATTGTCCTTTGGCATAATGTGACAAGCCCTTACAAAATGTTCCTTTCAGTGGCCCCTCAGAAGAGGCCAAGGCCAGACAGAGACAAAACTAAATAGAGTAGCGAATCATAACCCACATTTTCAGCCGACAGTGATGTGACGTTACCTAACAGGCGGGAGGAAAGATAGAGGGGGGAGTGACTATTGGAAAACCTGACAGGGATTATCTCCTAT
>JAPMNP010621677.1:0-16279 GCA_029874935.1 Atherina boyeri
ATCTACTCATAAAAGTACAAGTACCCCAAAAAACTACTTAATTACAGAAATCTGAGTATTTGTAATTAATTACTTCAACCTATGGTTTTAACAGACTGTACTCACATGTCCATGATGATGATTTTGAGTGTTGTACGTGCATGTCTTTGTCAGCATCCCATGTGCACCATGCCCTGTCTAACTGTTGCATGCTTACATGACTTTTATGAAATATCTTTGGTGTAGAGGGGATATACAGGACTGTTTGGCAAACAGCTTCATGAAGTCATTACATGCTTCAAAGCAAGTCATTGTCGATTGGACATCTGATGTTCAGGATGATTTAAATCTAATAAAATCAGTCCCTGCTGGCTCATTGTGAGATTTCTTAATTAACATTTGGTTTGAAAGTATGGCTGTGATGTTGAAGGAACGCTGGGGCGTCTCTCCTCTTCAGTGAAAATGACTACAGGAGCAAATCTCAACAATCTAAAACCGTGTTCTTCTTTGCACTGATAGTATGGTCTATGTATTGGAAATAGTTGGGATTAAAGAGTGTTAGTGTGTAGTTTTAGACCGCTGAGACATTCTACCACAAAATAAGACACACATTATTTACCGTCTTAAAATAGACATAAAACCACATGCATAGAGCAATTTACAACTTTACAGCAGATTAATAAATATTGTGATAGTTTTGCTTTTTTGTAATAGGTGGTGTGTTGCTTTTTTTCCTTACCAGTTTGTATTTTCTAAAGATGCAAATAAGCATATCTAATTGACTTAAGATCTACAAACAGCTATTTTTCACAAGGTATCAGCAGGTATAGCAGCCAAAATGTCTGCTATGTTTCTGAGTCTGCCTGTCAAAGCGTGTTTGGAAGAAATGTCCTTGTTCTACCAGTGTCGAGAGATTCCTCGGGGGGGGAAAGGCTTACGCATGCATTTGGGAGGGAGTTTAAGGGCTACTTGCATTTCACAGATGAAAATTTTACAAGCAAAATGTCCTTGGACTTACTGAAAAAGTTGCCAGTGTTTACTTTGCATGCAAAGATCCTACAAAAAGGTTATTTGAAAGAATTTAAAGCGCTAAAACGTTTCAAGCGATGGATTGATTAAGGTTCAATTTAAGCATTCCCAATATTGCAGCTGTTTTAATGTTATTTTTAATAGTAGAAATTCTGTTATCTTAAACGAAAACACTTAATGTTGTAGTTTGGTTACTGTGGCTGCTTAAGATTTCCATGCAGTGTTAGGGGAGGATTAGGGAAGGGCTGCAGTCATGCAGTTACATGCATCAGAGTGGCCTAGCTCGCACTCTGTGTGAGCTAGCCAGTCATTTAAACTCTCCCTTCTTATATTTTTAAGTCTGTATTTCCCTGTTTTTTTTTCATTTGTCATTCTCTCTTTTTTTGTCAAGCTCTGAAAGCAGGCAGTGCTCAGAAAAATAGACTACCGACCAGCCCCTCCATTCTCCTTACTCCTGCGCTTTTTCTCTATCCTTTTGAGCAGCTTCTCTTCCCGCAAGCGGGTTTCCTCTTCTTCCTGGTCCTGTCGGCACTTGTGGAAGTTCTCCACCACCACACCGACAAACATGTTAAGGACGAAAAAGCTGACGATGAGCAGGAAGGAGATGAAGTAAAGCAGCATCCAAGGGTTGTGGTTCCTCACGGGCTGAGGATGACAGAGCAAAGAGTAAAATATTTCAATTTAAATTATTACATGACAAAAAGAGCAGAAACTTTTTTTAATTTTAGAGAATTTTACTGATGATTTCAATGATACAGACTTAACATTTTATCTTTTGGTAGCCACTCAGTGCATATATGTGGTGATGCAGTGATGCAGATCTACTGTAAGGCACATTGCTAGGGTATGTTACTCCACATCCAGTTTCTAATGACAGTAATAACAATAGAGGCTTTAAGCTCCAACTACAAAATTTAATTTGTAATATGCTAACTTAGTGTAAATACATGATCAGCCGAGTTGATTGTATATATTGAATGTTAGAATGATAACAATAACAATTATGAATAAACAAATACATGAAAATACAATTTGATACTACCAAACCTTTAAAAAAAGTTGTGGGAAGAAAAACTGTTTTTCTTTTTTTTTTAGAATATACAATGAACACAGCGGCAAACTTCGGCAGACAAAAGTGAAGCCTATGTAGGTTAAGGTTAATGCCAAAAAAAAATGCAGTTCACCCTTCCTCCGCCAGGGGCTGGCTCCAAAACAGAGAACATCCCCATAGACTCTTATGTTAAAAAGGCCAACTTTATAGCAGAAATAAACATGTTTACAGCCTGATACAAAAATCTGTTTTAGGTTTAAAAGGTCAAATTTACTATCATGACAACAGTGAGGGGTTGAATTGTTTTCATATCTTCTGCCTACATGTTGCTTTTCCTTTTGATTGACAGATGGGGGTGTCAAGGTTAGCGCTTGGGGCTAGTGGCTAGCTCCCGCTGTTACATTTGCTGCTAAATCTGGCGGCAAGAAGAGGCAGAAGGGAGCAGAGAGGCACAACCGTTGTTTTTAGCCAGCTAACACTTGTGCATTAGCTTGCCTACATCTGTTAGCTCCGGTTTGCTCTGGGTTAGCTCTTAGCTACAGACATCTAGGTGTCAATTACCTGCCTCTCCGCTCACAGTCTGCCTCTCAGCTCCACCTCTTTGCCCATTTTTGTGTTTTGACGAGACGGGTGACGCTGCCAAGATGGTGACAGCGGGAAACTCCCAGCGGGCTTCAATTTTCTTGTTTGTTTTTTTTCCCATTCGGGCTTCGATTTAGCTCTTCAGAAACCCACAGGTGACGTCAGGGACTGTCTGTCCATAGATATTATACAGTCAATGATCAGCATATTAACCGGCAGTGGGTAAAGGAGCCATGGTTAGGTATAAAAGGATAAAAGGATGTCTATTTGGTATTTTACCCTCTATATTGCATTTTTTTTTTAAGTTTTAGAAAAAGATCCAGGGAGTTGATAAATCAAATCTTTAAGCCCTTAGCAGTATAATCACTTGGCTTCAAAAATACATTACAAGGAGAAGACTAAGTCATCCCTGTGCAACAACAAAACTGAGTTCTCTGGGCAAAATGGGTGGGTATTAATGCAAAAGCATATATTGAAGTTTTGGACAGACATGTGCTACCTAGGTAATGTTTTTTCCGGGGGGTTGGCCTAAGTGTTCTTTTACTTCACTATAACAATGCCAACCATCATCTGCACAAGTAACAACAGTATGACTTCATGAAGAGGAGAATCATGGAGAATCATCATCATGAAGAGGAGAATCAGAAAACAACAACCATGGAATACAGGGAGTAAGTTTTCCGTTGCTATTTACAGATTTGCATCAACTGGAAAAATGAGAGGGAAAAAAAAAAAAAACAGATCCACATGTTTTTGTTGTGGTTCAGTTTAGACGACTCAGTCCAATTCCCTGCGAGGTATTAAACTAAGGCTGTTTTCAACCAATAAAGCTTGGCAAAACCTTTATATATTAGCCATTCAGAAAAAGAGCAGGGCAGGTCTTTGCACAGCAAACACCTGACATCGGTGTGCCTGAACTTTTGTTTTAACTTTTGAAATAACATCACAAACAGGGGACTGATGAAATGGATGAAAGTAATGATGGTACAGGGTTATCCATCGGTATATGTATCTAACTCAAAGTGGACACCTGATCGATGACATATGTCTATCTGTCTATGTCTAACATACGTCTACATTATCTGCTGAATTAATGAGTGGTGTTTAACCTGTAACAGTGTTACTCGAACACCTGCATTGCCGTGAATGCACTGAAAAGTTAGAAAGGCAACTTCGTATACAGTTAGAGCCAAAACAGGGAACAAGTGGAGTGAACGGAGAACTGGTGTTATGTGTGTGTATTTGGTGCTCTCAGTCCATCCATTAGGATTCTTGTAGCACAGTTCTGGATGTATTGCAGCTGCTGGATAGTGTAGTTTAAGTGTGTTCTCGAAAAATCTTTAGGAGGAAATCAAAATGGGGCTGCTCTTATAGTGTGGTGTGGCTTGTATAGCTCAGAAATATGTGGCTTCAATAGGGAAATTTGCAGTATTTTAAATTTTTTTTTTTTGCTTTCATCCCTGGGAATATTAAACAAATTAAATCTTGTATGCAGTGAAAATGCATACAAATTCCTTTAGGAATATGTAAACAATGACATCTTCGGTTCACAATAATTAGGCACGGTGATGAAGACCAGACTAAACCTTACTTCGCCATGGGCATGACATTGTCATTTTGTATATATATTTCATATTTAGAGAACATAGTCAGTAGACATTCAGTCCTCATATTACCTGTTGGTCTACTCCCACTGCATCGAGCCCATCGTACATGATGTTGACCCAACCATCCTTACATGACAGTACGAACAAAGACATCAGGGCCTGAAAAAAAATGGCAATGTCCGTAAATCAACGTACTGGAGTTTAATATCTTTAATCTCTTAATACCTGTATATTGCCATTACAACCATAAATCAAACCTGATCCTTGTATTAATGAGGGCATCTAGTACTTGTGCATAAGACAACCACATTCTATTAAATATAATTAAAACTATATTGCTTCATAACTGAAGAAAAAAAAATTTCCGCTTGGGAACATGAACACAAAAAGAGAAACATCAACTGGAAATATCACAAAGTTACATAACACTGCTGTGCAGGCTTTAAACACCACACTCCATCTTTTTCTGGCCTCATCTCAACCTCAGTCTATTAATCCATACCTGAATCAGGTTGTCAAAGTTGTACTTTCTTCGTATCCAGCGGTAGTTGGCCTGCCAACAGTCTGACTTGTTTGTGATATTTCTTGTGTCCAGACCTTCACAGTGGTAGAACTTTCCTTTGAAGAGCTACAGAGGGGGGAAAGAAAATAAGCAAAGAAGGTCTTCAGGGCTGCTAGGCTGTCATTTACTCATTATCTCCGTTACAGTGAGGCTTCCAGCTTTTCAAGCACTCAGCAGTAAATGCCAGGAGTAAAACAATGTTTCATGCTGTATGTTATCAGTGGATTTCTTTTAGTGCTGGGCAAAGAAATGGCCCAGAGGTCATGTTGTTCCTTTTTACGCTTAGCCTAGTTGTCATTCTTTCAAAACTCACACTCTTAAGGAACAAAAGGCTGCTGTCTATTGGAAATTCAATACACTTACATTCTTTTGGGCCAAAATCACACATGACGCTGCTCATGTTTAAGCAACAAGGGGTAAAAGATTTTGCTTTCAGACTCAAAACAGCAAAAAAAGAAAAGAAAAACAAGCTGCAAGATAATTGCAGTACAGACGCCTGTACTGTGAAAGAGTGATTACCTGGACCCCCAGGATGCCAAAGATAATAAAGAAGGCGCAGCAGATCAGAACAATGTTCCCAATAGGTCTAAGAGAAGTGATGAGAGTCTCCACAACCAGTTTTAATCCTGGTGCTCTGCTGATCACCCTGCAAAGCACAAACACAACTCGAGAGTCAGACAGAAATATTTTCATTATTTCGAGCTGGAGAAAACCTAAACTAAAATGATAGAGAAGTTATTTTCAAGCATCTACGTATGCCAGCATCTCCAGTCTCAAAAATACACTATGTACCTCAGTGGACGAAGTGTTCGTAGAAGACGAAGGACTCTGAGAATACCCAGGATCCTGTTTCCACCACTATAGGCCATAGAGACCAGGATGTCGACCAGAGACACAAACACCAATAATCCATCCAGAATGTTCCAACTGGACTGGAGGTAGCTCTGCTTCCCAAAGCAGAAACCAAGAGCTACAACCTGGTGAAAACATCATGTGGTTACGGAATCATTAAAACCCAACTTAAGCTGCACATGAGAGCTCCAAATGGGAAGTTATTGATTCACAGCAAATCCATTTTACCTGATGAAGTAAAATGGAAAACAAAGATGTTTACCTTTATAGCCATTTCTGCTAGGAAGATCACAGTGAAAATGTAGTTGGACACACTCAGGAACACTCGCTCCTAAAGGGAAAGATTAAATAGATCTTTAACTTAAGTATACCTTAATGGGGAAAATTAAAAACAGATTTTACAGATAAGCACCAAAAACACTCATTGGCACCAAGAGGCAAACTCCACCAGACAAAAGTGAAGCCTATGTGTTCACCCTGCCTCCTTTATTTATTTTTTTCATAACTCCTCCGTTTACAGTAGGTGTTATTTAATCTTGAAATTGCGCATAATAAGGGACGTGTCCTTATGATTGAAAAAACGGAGGAGTTGTCAGTCAGGCTAGCTGCTTGCTCCCGCTTTTAAATATTTTTTCCAATTTTATCACCCGGTGCTCCTACCTAGGTACAGTCCTGGGCATTGCTCTCTCTCTGCCAACCTCGGAAAGGGCTGCTTGAGGAGAGAGCAGGCCCTTCTTTTCACCTGACGGGGCAGGGTTTCCCCGGCTGGATGTAGCGCGTGAAAGGATCACGTTATTCCAGCCAGATCCTCCCAGCCCCTTCGGGCACCCCGGCCGGCCAGGGGGCTGGTGTGTTCAGCTGGTGCATGTTTTTGTGAGAGTAGCTCACATTAGGTACCCAAGGGAACGCGGGGAGAACATCCAAACTCCACACATAAAGGCCCTTTCGCCAATCTCACCCAGGGGGTGGGTGCCGCTGAGGAACGAACACATCCTCAGCACCCACAGCGTCCCTGGCGGGAATCAAAGCCAGAAACTTCCAGCTGTGAGGTGAGCTGTGAGGTAAGCTGCACTACCAGCTGCGGCACCGTGCCCCCTCTTGCTCCTGCTTTGAAATTTGCAGCGAAATCCGGCGGCAAGAAGAGGCAGAGGGGTGCAGAGAGGCACAACCATAGTTTTTGGTTGGCTAACACTCGCACCTTAGCTTTTGCTCGCCTAAGTCTGTTAGCTACCGTTTGCTCCGGTTTAGCTCTTAGCTACAGGCATCTAGGTGTCAATCATCCGCCTCACAGCCGCACAGAAAAACACAGGTGAAATGGGGTAACTGTCAGTGTGTGTACTTTTGTGTTTGTCTCACCGAGCTGTGAGGCTGTATATCGGGCCTCTCCAGAGCGATAGTAATACAGTTGAGGAAGATGAAAACCAGAACCACGTGGTCGAACAACTTGTGAGAAATTACAGCTTGGCACCACACGCGGCATCTTAACACACACAGGATTATCTGTAATTTAACTGGTTACAGCTATCAAGCAAGCAAACAATAAGGAATGGAAAACAGTAATAAGACAAAAACAAAGGAATAACAACAACAGGATAGCAAGCTAAGTATATAAAAAAGGTAATCACATGCAATACGACTACCTTTTTTATTGGATACATGTATAAACGTTAAATCCCCATAACATAATATTTGGACATTTGCACCCAATTTAAAGATACAATAATGCTGCTGCTCAGGTTTCAGGTATTTTCCAAAAATATATATCACTTAGAGTAATGTTCCTTGTTACAGTATAATGGAAATGTGTCTATGTGTATATCTTACGGGCTCTCTGGAGAAAACAAGTAGAGTGTCCAGTCTTCATGTTCTTTGCACCAACGGGGCTTCATGTTACGGAGCTCTCTCTTGATC
Organism: Atherina boyeri; assembly: GCA_029874935.1. NCBI lineage: Eukaryota > Metazoa > Chordata > Actinopteri > Atheriniformes > Atherinidae > Atherina > Atherina boyeri. Next base: position 7,574 of record JAPMNP010621677.1, read on the forward strand.
CAGTAACAGAAAGGACTCTGGAGAAGCAAAAGGTTCAACATCAATTGAACTTGCAATAACAGCAAAACTACTTGATTGCACATAATAAACCAAAGTCACCATCAGCTCAATATTGGTTAGTGCATCATGACGGTTAATCATAAAAGCTTCATCAACAACATTATCATCACATTTAAGCAGAAAACAAATTGCTCACCAGACATGGAATCCCGTAACAGTGCACTAACAATAACTCATATTGATCTGCAGCTTAGCCTCTTAAAAGATACATTAGGACTTTTCAAGCAACGTAATGGGACTAAATCATTCATGATATGAAAAAGTTGACTCTCCCTTGCATCTGACCAAACTCCAAAAAGATCCAAAAAGTTTCTTGGTTGAAAAGAGTCATGTGATGTGCTAATATTGTTTGACATCTTGGCCAAACAAATTTCAATCAGTGGATTAATTTTTGAAGGTAGGAAATCAGTGATTTATGTTTATATTGCAGCTATAAAGCTGATAATACAGATTGCATGTTACTTTAATTGGCTTGCTATTGGACCAGTCAGGGCAAAAAGCAGTTAATCTTAGTTTTCTTGTATATAATGCTCCATCTGTTTTTTGGTTGGTATCGAAGCTGCTAAAAGGCAAAGGCACACTTTCTCTAACTTCATAACAAAACCATTAGTTGTGCATGTAATCCATAAAGTTTAAGTGATACGATTTCCAGTTATCCTTGGTCATTAATCTATAGCTACAGCAGCAGAACAATAAATAAATGTTCAATTTTATATTTGGTTACCAAGCACATGGATACTGATGAGTCATAAAATGATGACCTCGCAAGCAATACTGGCTTTATGGAGGCAAAAAGGGTTTGGACAAAGAACAATGCGTCCTGGAGAGTTTGGTACTGAGAAGCTAACAAAGTATCATTTAGAGGCTGGGTAAACACCTCAGACTGATTGTTGCACACTTTAAGTCCTTCCTTAAAGTCATGATTCGGCAAGTGTTGTGGTCCAAATAGATCCACAGTGCAATCTCCAGCCCTAACAAATGTCTAAATATCATTATGAAAGATACAAAATATTCAGAATATTTATCATTGAAGCAGTTTTTCAAGCTGCTGTTGTTGTTGGGTTGACTGGTAAGCAACAATCATTTAAGAAGTTGGTAATTGTGAAAGAGGCCTCCATGTAAATGTTAGGGTTCCAAGCAGAACATCTCTTTGTAACAAAATTAGCAGTGTTAGCTAATTAACCTGTCAGGGATGGGGGCTGAGGAGAAGAAGTGTTCCCCTCATCTACTGTTCCCATCAAGGTAAAATAGGCAAGTTGTTCAAATGAAATGTGAGTCAGTGTTAAATAATATAAAGAGTGTTTGAATGCAAGCAAAACCACATCAATGAGGAAAGCAGCATACATGGCCTGGTAACGGTTAAACTGTTACAGCCATTAAAGAGAAAATGCACAATTCAATAAGGTTTGATGAGGTTGCTGATGCTGGCCGTTTAAATCTATTGAGTGCAATAAACATTTGTTTCATTGCATAAGTAGAAGAAGGTATGTGGACTATAACGGGTGGATTTCCAACTTTGGGAGTCCAGAAGCTCAGTGCAGAATTCAGTTTGTAATAAAACAACTGGACTAAAGCTTAGACTCACAGCTTCTGTATTTCAGGGTTCTAATTAAAAAACAGCCCAGAGTCAAGCCTCTTAGACTCTGCTTATTTGGCATGGTGCTACTTATGTGAGTATGTGTGCCCATGGTTATGCCCTTTAGTGTGAGTGCTTTTGTATGTTGATGAAAAGAATCTGATGCTCAGATGTTGTTTGAGCGGAAATCTAAAATCCCTGACACGGACACTTGCAGAGAACATCATGCGCATATCTCACTTAGCACATCGTACATGCAAACACACACCCGTGCATCCAAACGATGTCTGCTATAAGCCTCCCATATCCAGTGTGCCCAAGAGAGCCCTTTTGTTTCAGTGGATTTCATGGCTTTATGGACTCAATTTGGAGCCAGTAAAACCATGAACAGTGTCACAGCAGAGGTCACCTAAAACCAGCGAGGGAGTAAACCCGTCTCCAGACTTCTCACAAGCTTAAACATGCACACACTCATAAACACTTGTATTGCCTCAGTGACTGTATGTGCACAAGTTGTCTGTACCCACTGAGAAAACAATTACTGCCCAAGCCAATCAATTACAGCATGACAATTAGTCTCCCTCCAGGCTTTGCAACATGAACACAAAACACACTCAATAATATCTCAAAGTAACGGAGAGACAAAGGGCACAGAAGACAAATGAGAACAGGGTAAGTGGGGAGTGATGGAGAGAAAAACAAAAACAAAATGTCAGAGGGCAGATTAAGAGATTAGTCATCAATAAATGTCATCAAGTGACACATTCCTTGGTCGGACATCTTTACATAAACTTAAAACAAGCAAATAGTCAGTTGATATACACCAGGAAGGTATCATGCTGGGGACCTTTAAGAGCTGCTCAAACCTTGCTGCTGAGTTCCTAAATGTCATTTTGAAAGCTGGTGACTCACGGTAACTTACATCATCATCTATGTCATCCTCAGGCGAGAAGTCGTCTTTGGAATCGGAGTTCACATTTGGGTCGTATGTCACAGTCCTCCCATTGCAGTCGCCATACTCTCCTATTATGGAAGGGCAGAGAGTAGATGCCTGCAGCAGCTCTAAGGACCCTGGCTTTAATCTATTGTTTACCCCAGCCTCCCCTTTTTCGTCCTGGCCATCTTCCTCTTCCCCTCCTTCCCCAGACAATAAGCTCTCCCGCTCTCCGCTGGTGTCTCGCCTTTTGAGGCTTGGTGCTCTTCCCAAACTGTTCCAGCTGGAGCGGCGACTTCCCCATGAGCTGCCAGAACCACGTGGAGGAAGAGGAGAGCGCCGGCCGGGACTTGAGAGGCTCTGAGGAGACAGGAAGTATGGTTAAAGCCAGTGTGTTGAGAAGAAAAAGTTGGTAATTTACTGTGGGTTGTAAACAAAGTCAGTCTTCCAAGTTTGTGATGATGTTATATAAAGATACGCTGAGTGTATTGTGGCTTCGATTTCAGTTTGACAAATAGTTTGCAGCGTCTGTTTTTCCCACAGTGATATTTCTGAATCAAATTGAATTATAGTCTCGGACCAAATGATCATAGAAAAGGCTGAGGCAAGAATTTTTTATGTGTTCAACTGATGCTAGTAAGCTACCAGGTTGCATTTTATGATCATTATTGAATACTTTATAGGGAATAGATTGTTTGTCTTTTCCCTAAGATAAGGTCAGGTGCTTATTGACTCTCTTTTGTTATAGATTCTATTACCAGCATACAGTACAGGATAAATCCCTGTCTTCCTGTTTCCGAGTGCCCTAAATAGATCATTTGCAGACTGGAGAAGAAATACAATTTTGGTAAACAAGTCACCTACAGTGTTAATATTTGCAGCTTACCTGTTACTTTTTAAAGGAGCATTTACATGCAGTGGGCTCCATTCTAAACTTATTCATGTCTACAGTGTGTGCAGTGTGGTGCAAGACCAAATCTGCTTCATGCTGAGCTAAGCACAGTGCGTTGCAATGATTTCAACTTGGGCACAGTTCTCTGTGACAAAAAGTCAAAACAAGCTGATCTCAACAAATCAGCTGACTCAGAAACATTTGACAATTGTGTGAAATGATAGCTGTCTAAATTTGAGTGAGTCTCTATGGGACTCTCTCCAACAGGCTGTCAAATTACTCCCTACTCAGGCTGAAGTAGATCTGCAAGTGGTCACTGCCCAGGTACATCTCCTGGATGAGCTGATACTTTTCAAACTTCTGTCTCACCATGAAGATATCATCAACCTACACCATCTTAGCTGATCGTCTTCTCCTCCTCGGTGAAAGTAATGTCAGGGTTTTCCTCTGACAGTTTGACAGATGCCTCCTACAATCAAGTCTGCAGCTGGAAAAACTAGTTACTTCCTGGACATCTCTTTGGTCGGCTCAAAACTGACACCGAACTTGGGATCTGCTTATCTTCTCGGCATTGTTGGATTTCAAATCAAATCAACAAACTTAATCAAAACTATATTAAAAAAAAAACAAGTGGGACTATGTAGGAACAACTTCAGAGAATTAATATTTTCACTACACCTTTGGATCTGATTGATTTCATGATGAAAAGAGTTCAAACCACTGATCGGCTCTAGTGTTTCCTCACTGGACTCACAAGATCCGAAGGACTTTAATGATAATCCTTTTGGAACCTTAGGTTGTGTTCATAGCTTGCGTCACTCGGTATGTTTGCCTGTCTATAGTATTTCTACTGACGCATTTTGCTTCAAGGTAAGACGACAGCAGAGTTCATTGTTGTTCCATAAAAACTCATCAACTGGCTCATGTGTCAGTAGGGACACTTAAAGAGACATCAGCATTTAGATCTACAAGAGACATCAGTGCATAATACTTTAAACAGTTGCTGAAAGGACACATTTGATGATCATGGTGCTCCAACTGGTAAAAAAAGAGCAGCTTTTTCTCAGGAGACGGTATATCTGAATTCAAGCTTAAACTGTCAGCCAAAAACTAACCATGGAGCAGTTTTGCTGCATACTGTATATATCTTGTTAAAAAATCAGTATACGTTTGAGAATTAATTGGCATGAAGGCTATTGTTACTGCTTTACAGAGATGAGGGAAAAAAAGTTCTAATGGTCACATTAATCTTCCTTTCCCAAGTGGCACACGGCATAGTGGAAAATGGTACAGGTCTGATTGCCTGACCTCCAAAATGAGAGGGATTTGTAATGCCGTGGGAGGCTAAGTGGCTGACATAGAGTAGTTCCACTTGTCCATCTGGAGGGAGGAGTGGTGAAACATAGCCCTGGGTGTCAACGCCACTACCCAGAAGTCATGCAGGTTAACTGGATTGTGTAATTACGGTAGTATGAAAACCATTAAATTGTATGCTTCAGCCATTGCAGACAACAGATCTTCTTCCAACAGAACATGTGGAAGACCCACAGACTCCTGCCCACCACCATTAAAGCATATAAAGTGAGAATGATGTTGTGGGAATGGTGATCATCCCTCAAGCAGAGTTCCAAAATGACTGATTTTTAAGACCTGATAAAACAGTGTTTACCAGGTATACTTCTGTCTAACATAATACCAGACCATTTCATGTTGGGTTTTTTTGGGATTTATTTGTTTGTTTGCATAATTTAATTCACTAAGGGAAATGCATGTTTTTTTCTGACAAAAAATCTAAATTCTGGACTAAAGGAACAAGCTTCATGTCATTGTTTTTTCTCACCAAAGAACGCTGGTCATAGGCTAAGGGGTCCATGGATGTGGCGCTTCCACGGCGAGACTCAATGTGACCAATCCCCGGCTCAGAAAAACCCAGTCCGACCTCTCCATACTGAGGCACACCCTCTCTGTACATGAGTTCCTCCTCCAGAACGGACTCAGGTCCCAGGGAGCTCTTTGGAGTGGGCATGGGTGTGGCTGCCGTGTGCATGATGATTGGAGGAGCCATCGAGCCACGAGGGTCAATGTGACCATTAGCTGTCATCATCAGAGAGTACATTTTTAGCTCTGTGGAGGACATAAGAGGTCCTTATTAAGCACTTGCATGAAACACCTATTGATGAAAACAGCGCACAATGAATTTAATGTTTTCTGTTTCTTCACTTACCTTTGTCTCTGAGCTGTTCTACTTTTTCATCCTCCTCAAAGTTGTCCGATTTCTTTTCATCATCTGACTCTGACCGATTAGCGTCACCCTACAACACACAGATACAGTACATCCATGCAAATGAGTTTACTTAATTTGCAGACAGTTTTACTCCTATGGAGATAACTGTAGGTGCTCTTTTTTCCTTCTTTTTTTAACAGAGGGACAGAGAACAAATACACTGAAGTGTGGTGCATTGGGTGCACCAAGGTTAGCTCTGTGCCTGACCACTGGGGCAGACATGATAACAGAATTGGATGGTTGATGAACTGATGATTTGAAGCCGTCAGTGGGTGTGCTAAGAACAGGTGAAACTTTTCCTCCCAGCATGCCCTTTAAAAGCAGTTGTGCTTAAGTGACAGCACAGTTTGGTAATTGAGATTCTGGACCAGAGGCCCTTGGAGAACTCCCACTTGAGTTAATTAGCAGCCAGACAAGGGTCCTACTGTACATAGGAGCCACACAGATGTGGATAAGAGAGGGATGTGTTTAAGAATAAGATGGTAGAATGTAGTCATTTCTCATACTTAAGGCATAGTCAGGATACAGTAAGTCTACTTTTCTGTGTGATTACATGTGTCTAATGCTTGCAGAATAGTAATTTTATGTACATTTTCACAAATTCAGCTGGCAACATACATACCACAAATACACTATTTGAGTCTTTATAATAGCTCCATTAAATTGCTCTTAATGCTTCACTTGCAAAATTACCCCCAAGGTATAAAAACACTGAAACGAGCAGAGTTGAGCAGTTAAAGAGAGCTCTGCATTTCAATGTCGCTGCAATTTGAAGAAGCACTTATCAAAGAAAAAGGACATCTCCATACATCCGTTTCATTCAAAGCTTTCAAGTTGCATAATGGCAGATAAACCGTGTAGCTACAAATCACAATGAAATTAATCCATTATCGTATTCAAAAACCAACCCAGCCCTTCTCACCTCAGCCTGGAAGCCTTCAACCAAGATGGCAACCAGTAAGTTGAAGAGCACATAGTTGCCAAATGTCATGAGAGCAACAAAGTATAGCGCTGCCCATGGAGATGTAGAGGCCATGCCGTTATACAACACCACGTTCCAGTCCTCCTGGGTAAGAATCTAGAGAATCGGGATGAAATACAGACAGAGATTTAAGCATAAATGAGGGAGGCTTTGAGGGGAAGAGATGGATGGAGGCAAAAATAGAGGAAGACAAAGGGAATGTGAAGTTTAGAGATGTATTATTAAGAAGAGAGGAGGAGAGTAAATATTCACAGAGGTGATGAGAGGAAAAACAGTAAAGTCTGAGATGTTGAATAAGGGAGCGGGAATAGATTATATGATTTATTAAGCTCTGTAATGAACTAGATAACACAGCACTTTAGTTTAAGAAAACTAAGTTGACATGTTTACTGCATATACCGCATATGTGTGTGTAACTTGTGAGTGACCAATGAATAAAGCCACAAATTACATGTAATCCCGCATGAAAGTAGCCTCTTTCCAGTCATTAAAAACTGACAAAAAAAGCAATTTCTCCGCAATTTATGTGAACTAATGTATATAGAAATGTATAGGTGTGAGTTTGTGCACTTTGGTCAAATGCCAAAAAAATAACTGTATATTAGATGTATTGAGGTGTAACTTCTTAATATGGCAGTCAACTCTAAATAAAATGCTTCTACAGCACCAGGGAGGATGCACTTCCCCCCCGCTGCTGCATCCAGCTCAGAGAGAACAACAATCTATCTTGAGCAATTTGAACAACATCTCCAGTGGGAAGACAAGGGGGGATGCAATTAGACACAATTTTGCATTTCACAGCAAGTGACTAAAGTCTAGTATACACTGTGCAATGTTTGTTCTTCCCACATGAAAGACGACCAACATGCAAGAATTATTATAGTATCTTTTTATTCTGATATGATTTGATTGCGGTAACTCAATCCTCAAAAGTACTACCTGGGTGTTTTTTTCCTGGTTTTTAGAAAATAACTAAAACATCCATAATGGTGCAGATGGAAACTTAAGTTAAACGCAAGTTGTCGTATTCAAACAATGATGCAAAGTTGGTTGATGTGTGGCAGAAGAAGTCTCGTCTGTAAGATATTTCCTTCAGCTTAGACCGTGATCACTCCAAGATGCATGCAGCATGGGAAAAACGCAGAGGGATGGCTTCTCCCAGGTGAGAAGCAAACCAGCCAAGATATTAACACATACCGAAGTAAACAGTGCAACCATTTTCAGTCGGTTGCTTCATAAGACATTGCTTTATGTAAATGTGAAGCTCAGAATATGTGTTCTTCAGTTTCAGCCTATTACAATGCAGCATGTGGCATAGCTCACATACATAGTCACATGGTGTCCTAGATAATGTTCATAGATGCCTGTTGCACAGTGTGGCTTGCAGAGAGCTTGTAAGGGGGCATTCTGAGTGTGACTACCTTAACAGCAGAGAACAAACAAATACTAATCTGCATATTGGGATATTCCAGGCTGATTTGGGCGTATAATACAAGGCTAACTGGGTAACAACTAGGGTTGCCAAATTCCAGGAATTTTCAAAGTTGGAAACTTTCCATGGGAACGAACGAGAATATATGGGAATTAACCAGGAATTTACTAAATTAAAAATGTATTTCCTTAATGGGGAACGTAAATATAGTTGAGGATAATATATTATAGCATATTCTGGGCTAAAACAACCAGATTTAATGTATGCACACTTAAATATCTATGATATCAAATCACATGCACACTGCAGGGCTACTGAGGCCACACCTCCTTCATGCCCTGAGCATTCCTCCATCACATGCACTGATGATTTATTCAACCCTAGAGTACTGAGGCCACACTTGAGCTTGCAACGACATAAAGCGTAATGTCGAGTAATATTTTACTCAACTTTAATGTTTTTCTTGTTATTGTGACGACCCCACACTTTCTGTGGTCCTAATTAACCATTATTCCTTGCAGGCGTGCTGATTGGTAAGGAGAGGCA
>JAPMNP010621723.1:0-10305 GCA_029874935.1 Atherina boyeri
AACTAATCAGGAACTAATGGTTAGTTCCCTAGTAACTAAGCCTTTTTTGTGTACCTTATTGTAAAGTGTTACCGTATTATTAGCTAAAGAAAGCCTCTTTAGTATTACTAATTGTCTTTACCAGGAGTATACACATAACATCTAAATGATGCCACTGCTACTGTGTGTAGTAACAAGTGGAAGTTTTATGATGTATTAAAAAGGGATTTAATTGCATTAAAGACAGAAAATGGCATATAGTGTCTATATAGCTTGCATTTACACACACCTACAACAAGCATGCACATCAATACCCACACAGAAACATATGCTACAGTATAAACTGAAGATGCTATGGCTATTAGGGTTGGTGGGGCAGTGTCAGTACAAAGTGCTCGGATGTGAACTGGGTTTGAATCAGAGCCCAGTGGAGTAGCTGATCAGGGCAGCACTGCTGGGAGTGTATGAAAGAGACAGAGGAAGGAAGAGATGGAGTAGAGTTGCTGAAAATGAAAACGGGATATTACAGGCAGGGATAGAGGGAGAAATAGTCAGGAAGAGCCTCCCGACAGTGCCTACAGGGTTATTATCTCTCCCATCCGAACCAAAAGGGGAATGATAATTAGAGGCCTATCACTCTGTCACTGTGATTTTGTTCCGCTCACTGGCAATGACACTCCTTGCAGTGTCTTTAATTAGCCCTACATCGCTTAATCAATACGGCCACGACATGACAAAACAATGGCATGTGCATCCTGTCGCTGAGGCGACAGAGACAAAGCAAGCAAGAATAAGAAAGGACAAGCTTTGACAGACAAGATGAGAAAAGAAAATGATCTGGAGTGGCATCTATGAGGGTGGGGGGTGGGGGGTCATGTTCTGATAAAAAACCTGCTCTCCTGATGATTTGAGTCCACACTTGTTTATTGACATGTGTGCATGTGGATGAACAGTGAGATATGTGTTTGCTTCTTGCTAAAAAAAAAGTTGAATTTGAGTTTGGCGTCAACACAGAAAGCAATTCTGTCACTTCCATGCTTGGTGAGAGGAGAGAAGCAAACAGGTTGAAGTCTTGGCTACGTATCAGGTGATAGTTATATCACGTCTGAAGCTTCTGTGGGATCTCATACACTAATTCCTGTTATATATTTGAGCAGCAGAGCTGAGTGCTTCAGCCATGCTAATGGTGATGTGATGAATAGGTATTCAGGAGAGGTCTCCCTCTTTACGCCTTATTGCCTCAGGCTACTGGCCCTCTCCGGCCCAGCTCTCAATTCTTACTCCTCTCAGTGAGAGTAGCAGCTTGAAATGAGCCGCTGCGAGGATCTTCACAGAAGAGCACCTCTTACTTGTCAGGCACATTTTTCTACTTGGTATGTTCTGGATCAATATATGCTGCTGCCATGCTGAAATCTGTGTTTATCTTATCCAAATAGTCCTGACCAAGACCATTAAATGTGAATTGTGGTATTCATTTCAAAGCTAACCGTTTTGTGCCTGTGCATAGCATCACACACTGACGAAGTGAATGAGGAGAGCTGTTTTAATTTCAGAAATAAAACAAAGGATATAAAGGAAGAAAAGGACAATGAGCTCATTCTGCTCAAGAGACAAGTGTCATCGTTAAATATAAATGTTACGTTGTCAAATCAACAGACTGTTATTACACGGAGGCACGTGTGTCCTTGCATGTGTGTCATTAGCAATGAAATTAATGATTTAATCTGTGGGTGGCAGAAATGTCCCCAGGATTCTTGTTATCCTCTCAAGCTTATTATTATAGGCTATGTCTGTCATCATAAAAATCCATGCTTAGAGGTGGGATCTTATACAATATACATTCTTGTTTATGCTATCCCATGGCAATCAGGCGATAATCAACAATGATATGTCCCAGAAGGAATAAGCAGCAAAGATTCAGACTGACATGGCTTCCGGAGAGCAAATAAAAGACCTCATATTAATGATTAGAAAGGGAAGTATCTCCTGAAGGGAGGAGGGAAAAATCCCCCATGTATCCTTCTGCAGCATGGAATATTAATGAAAGGTATGGCCTTTCTGATAGTTACTACCCTCAGATTCATGCTCCAAGTATCATCATTAAGCACAGCACATCTGCATAGTGTTGACAGAGCAAAACATGCTGCACATCTCGCATCACCTGCAAATCTACAAAGCTATTGTTTGTATTAAATTCACATTTGTAATAGCACATTAGTGCTGCCACTTAATTCATATTTTGGAACGAAAATTGAACTGAGAAATGCAGCTGAATGTGCTGTACCTGCTAAATATCACCGTTCATTGAGATTCACTTACTCGATGCAGCACAGCCCCCTGCAGTTGAAATAAAAATCTAAGGCCACTTTTTACCATTCCTCCTACACCTTCCCAATCCCAGCACTCCTCATCTCACACTTGGCTAACTCCATATTATAATATAAACCTCTCATTTCTTTTCTGTATACTCATTTTCTCCCCTTTGTTGATATTTTCCTGTCTGCTTGTTTGTGTAATCACTGAACGGATCAGTGGCTCCTCATTTTGACAATCCAACGGAGACTTTGTAGATTATATGGCTGGAATCAGCAGGATGTTTGGGGAAGGTGGGAGAACACCAAATAATACAAGACTCTTTGTTTATAGTGAAAATCTCTCTTCTTCTACCAACATGGCACAATTTTATAAAAGCAAACAGTGACGAGCTCATTTGTTTATCCAAAAGTTTCTGTGAACAATTTTGCCCATAACTCCATTTGGCTGTAAATGTAATATTCAGTTAGGGGCTGTTTTGGGATTTCTCTCCGCTCCACAATGTGCCTGTGTTGTGCTAATAATGTCTCCCTAATTAAATGTTACAGCTTCTGTGAGCATTAATGACCTGAAGACACAAGATACAAATGGAGGCTTCAGTGTGAGCTTTGACAAAGAGGCTGGGCTCTGCAGGCTGGCTCTGTCCCCTCATTAATGGTATACAGTATATAGCCAATGGGTTCGGATCATTGTTTTCCCTTGACCATCTCTAGCAGAGAGCATAACAGTTTGGCTGCTGCAAACCCTGCAAACAAGAACGTAATTGGCTGATTCTCATCACCCTGCTCTATTCTTGTTAGTTTTGCTGTTGCAGACGTGGCAGAAAACAGACACGATGTAAATTCATCACCTCTGGGAGTTTTTAAATACACCATCCACCCTTTTTTTTTGTTTTAGATTATCTCACTCTCTATCTCTCTGCCTCTCACAAACATCACAGTCTGCTATTCTCTGTCTTGCTTTCCTTATGTGTAACCTCCCTCAGTGATACCTACACTGGATGACATTTGTAAATACTGACTCAGACAGAGACCAAAAGAAAACATGTGGACATTTTGTCAACCTGCTGTCTCTTTAGTCATCTAAGCAAGGTGCTAGGCACACGGCATCTAAGAGCAGCTCTCAGCTTGTCTACAAATATAGATGAATATATTGTTAATGAAGCACAGCATTTTGAAAGAATCTTATTCAGAGCTAAATTTGAAAATGCTCTTAGCCCGCTTCAGATTTGTAAGTTGCGTCATATCAGATAGATGTGTTTGATCACTTGTGCTAGGACAGATATTACCAGAAGTCAGTGGAAGACAAGTTAGCATCTGGATGAAGAAAGAGAAAAAACTCAAACAATTTGGATAATAGTAACAAGATAAGTTCAGTGAACACCATTTTAAAAAGGAAAGTAACAGGTTCAATTGGATGGCTTTCTTTAAACCTCAGCTACCTTTCTACTGGGCAGAAGACTTTCAATTTACTGGCAGTAATTACTCCATTTACAGGAGTAGCTTTCCTTATGTAATAGAGAGAATGTTTAATTAGCTGGGTGGGGACAAAAGGTCAGGAGGTGGAACTGCCCGGCTGCTGTTGGATACAAAAATGGATAGGTTTGTGGGATTTATCAGGTTATCATAGAGGCATAAAGTGATCAGGGTAATTATGTATGTGAATGCATCTCTGCATGCAGTTTCCTCTTTGTATTGGGGCAATTTAGCATTGCACATTTGCCTCAGGAAGGGCTGCGTTGAGTTGTATTCAGTTGGTGCTGTGGGCATGAAAAGGGGGAGAGAATAGAGTCACACTGCTGCAGAATGCATGGCAGCTGATTGCCACATGTAATTTTTTTTGTATTGCTTTGATCACTGCTTTTCTCAGCATGCCCTAGGCTAAATGTGGTGCATTGCTTGTGTCTGATTGAGCTATCTGAGATTGGAACATATATAGTTTATCTTAGTAAATACCCCAGAAAATACTGTCTATAGACATAGACTATCAGGACTGTAATCAAGGGTGCAATCAAAAGTACTCATTCCTTGTATGAATAAATTTGAATCTGTATTCCAGCAATACAGTGTATGTTATTCAGAATCCAACTTAGATTGGCTTTCAGTCCCATGCTTACTTAGGCAAGAGAACTACTGCAATGTGTATATTTTGTCATTAAACCTCGTAAATCCCATCTGTTTCCCTTATTTCATCTTTACTTTTTAATTTTAGCGAATACATTCACAATTATCCATTTTGTGCAGTGGCACAGTTATTAAGCAAAATTGGCCTTAATTTTTATATTTAGTTCAGTTTGAAGGATAATATTCCTTAAAAGTCTTTGTTCAGGCAGATAAAGAAATTCTGTATTTAACCATTTTGCAAGACTAAGAAAGAAGATTGAAGTTTAAAGGGCTTGAATTTGCAGTCTTATCTTGTGATATATTATGAATGTGTCTTCTTGTCTTCCTCTGAAGGCTATACTGTGAGGACAGAGAATACACCCACCACATTGCATACTGTATGTGGTACCATCAGTATTGTCAATAGACACTTTTATGTACAGCACGTGTCACTGCAAGGCCGCATTCTCACCTGCAAAGACACTATTATAGTTAAGCAATGCTGATTTAATTCTGGCATTGGTCCTGCTTTGAGGCATTTTTTCATATATTGAAGTGCCATGGCATGCATGACACACCTCAACTAGGTCTGCACACAACATAGTGGTAACCACCTCACAAGGCTTCTGTAAACATTTCACAGCTCAGTGGAGAGAAAGCATTGCTTGCATGTGCAAGAGGACACAAACCCGCAGAAATTAAAATGAAAATGGAAATGGAAAGGAAAAATACTTTATTTATCCCAGAAGGAAATTTCAATGGAAAAGATTTTCTCTTTTGAAGATCTTATAAGAAAATCTTATAGGTTGTTATACACGGATCTTCTCAATAGATTAACAATGAAAAAAAACTGCATATGTTAATCAACATATAGAAATCGTGACATTTTGTAACACAGAGCTTAATTTATCATACTCAAGTATAAAGTTATTAATTTGGAAATTTAGTCTCAATGCATTGATGCAATCTCAACATTCAACGTTACAGACTCTCATGTAAGATTTTTAGTGTTTTTCATCATTGACTTTTGCAATTAGATGCAGCAGACATCCTGCATTATTTGGGGTTATTGTCAACTGATTACTGAACATATTCATCTGGATAGGATATGTTCTCATGAGTCGATGTAAGTGTACACTATAGGCCTCCCGTGGTCACTATGAAATACAAAACCCCAGATGAGTTTCCTCAATGAAAGGCCCACAGGAGCCATTAATAGATCAAACACTTCTTGTTGTAAACACACCAGTGTCTTCTGACCTGAACATTGGGGCACAGCCTATTTATACCATTTGAATAGTTGCCATGGTAATTAGGTCACACTTTGTTTAAGCTGATTTTGATCCTGATGCATTTAGAAGGCTGTGGGCCTCCTTGTCCATCAGCTAATTAATTAATTATGACTCAGAAAAAAAACAGTGTATTTAGAGCCAGATGACTCTGCCATCTTTCAAAAAATCAGGGATGTGGCTCAGTTTCCCTGCAGCCCTGCTGCATCCATCATTACAGTTTTATAGCACTATCATGTGTGATTACCTGAAATGTAATTCAGTTCTGTATTCTATTGTCTTTCTTCTATTTTAGCAGCAAATCTATTGCTGGTTGTGTGTCCGTGCTCAATGACAATGGTCGCTACGGTTGGTGCTTTCTGCTACCAAGTATTATTATCTCATCCAGAGCTTGTTCCTGTAGCCTCAGGGCTTTGTAGTGCACTACTGCCATCCATGGGTGTGTACAAATGCTGCCATTTCTGTGGTTGGTGGGCATTTTCACCATTTGAACTGATTAAAAATGCCCTTTATAGAACATGCCCCAGGCAAGGAGTTGAATGTTTTTTTTTTTGTTCCTTTGTTTTTTAATTTATTTATTTATTGAATGTTTATGATTAAGCTCCAGGCAGTGCTGGTATAGTTACATTATACCACCAAAAAGATGCACAATATGAATGCATGTAAATGCTCCAGAGTGTCAAGTCTATTGCAGATCGAGATACATGCGTGCAGCAATATATAAAATTTAAAACATTTACAAAACATAAGTATATGAGACAAAGACCAAATTGCCAAAGGGACCAAAGAAACAACAGTAAGAGGGGTAAAATGAGGGGGTGTTAAGGGCTAAGTAAAATTCATGGAGAATGAGAACAAAAGGGAGAGATGAAGAATTGCACGTAATGACACTACATAACTGCAGAGAAAATTAAGCTGGCCAATTATGAGAGTAGAAATTATGAAGAATGGAATGGCTGTGAAAATTAATCAAAAAGGATTAAATTAATACAGGTTAAATGGCTAGCTCTCTCTCTGGCTAATATTTAATGAAAGCTTGTTCTGCCAACAGGCTCTGTGATTAGGCTGTTGATTGGCAGAGCCTCACATTCTTTGAGGTATGACAGATTGTCCTCATCGCTCTCATTATTTCCATCCTTTATATAGTCAGTCACTTTACAAAAGATGACATCTGACCTGAACTCTGTGAATGGAATTTTAAAGACTTCAGGAATGTTTATCGCTGCATTGCAAAAGCAACTGTGGACTAAGATTTAAAAAGATGCCACAGACTTGGACAATAGATGTGAAAATGTGACGTTTTAAACTTTCAAATAAAGTTAACTCTCTGTGTTGCTATAATCCATATTTCAAAGGATAAAAATATTCTCATCTATAATGTTTCTTTATGTATGATTTCCAGGCTGAAACTATGTCAGTGTGACCATACCCCATACAATATGTAATAAGAATATCTGAGTACTTTATGCCTGATTTGACTTGAATTTACTAAAACTACCAAAAAAGTATAGTCTGAAAATCACAGGGACCCTGTTCAGTTACTGATGAACTGTCAAACTTAAAAATCAGCTCATGTCCAACAAGCAGAGCCTGCTCCTTGACTTTTGACGATTATTCATTCAGAATCTTGCATGTGTTTATTTAATAGTTGCGATGAGACAGACAGGATTATTCTGGGATCATAAAATAGTTTTTTTTATCTTGAGGGATGGAAGACCAGATGAAAATCATTTTCTAAACACACAAAATAAAAAAAATTAAAAACATAAAAAAAGATTTCATCTTGGCCTCTACCCTTACCTTTAACTGCCTCTAAATCTGTTCTAGCTCTGTTTCATGAGAGCTAATTTTAGTTTTGAATGTGATGTTCTAAAAAAAAGCAAGAACATCTTGACTTGTTTTCATCCAAGGTGTACGATTTGCTTTTAAGGTTAAATCAAAGGGGTGGTGTTGTTCCTATGACTGAAAGTGCATGGAAGTAATGTGTTTACTGTCTCAGCATTCTCTGCGTAATCCTGTTTTTGCATAATGAATTACTGTGGGCACATTTAGCAGTGAAACCGTTCAAACTGCAGCCAGTGGGAGAATATTCTAAGATAACCATGTTTTAATCTTGGATTTGTTGTTCAAATAGTCTTGAATTACCTCTTGTACAGAGGCTGCGTTTGCACATTAGATTGAAAATGTATTCAATAATGCACAAAGGTGCATTATTAAGCAACTACTGTACCTGCATGATGTGCTTCTTCACTTGTCCCTCCTTCAATGCAACCAGGTTTTTTTTTCTTTTGGAGAAAGATGTCAAAAGAAGCTTGCTCTGATAAAGACTCAAGGTTAAAGAACAGTTATGGCAAAGTTTAAATCTTTGCTGCCACCCAGTGAATATGGAAAATATTGCATCTCTCTAAATGGCACGTCAAAAGAAATGAATGTAGTAGGTTGTATATAGATTTTCTCACCCACAAGCCTGTTAGTGAAACACATTTCTACAGAATAAATACCCCATCAGAATATTTGAATACGATCACAATGTAAAACTGGGAGCAAATTAATATCAATAGATATAAAGGCAGTTGGTCTAAATGCTGGGAAATATCAAATAATATATCACAGTTAAAATGTAATTATCATTACAACATTATCCTTGGCGTTAATGTATTTTCTATATAGATTCAGTTATTGACTAAACCAGGGGTGGGGAACCTTGGCCCTCATCCTGCAGGGTTTCCATGTTTCCCTACACAAACACACCTGATTCAAATTAACTAGTAATTGTGCAGAACTTTGTTGGCTGTTGGATCCATTTGATTTGAGTCAGGTGTGTTGAAGCAGGGTTGCATGGAAAACTTAGAAGAATGCGGCCCTCGAGGACCAGGGTTCCCCACCCCTGGACTAAACCATAGTGAGCACCAAGCTGAACTATGTTTCTGTGCTGCCCTGTAAACTATTTATCTATGCACACAAAAACATCTGTTAGATATAAAACTCCAGCCAATTATTTCTAAGACCACCGTAAATTCGTCAATCAAACGGTCGTCCCTTCCCCTCATCCCCCTTGCATGATTGCGCGTCCATGTTCTTCGAATGGGTGGAGTCAGGGGCAGCGTTGGAGGCAAGAGGGTCGGACTATATTAGTTGTGTATTTTCAAAATCTGCTGGCTGTTTTGCGAATCCCAGACCCTACCTATAATAACCCAGACTGTCAGCTGCAAAGAGCAGCATAAAGCCAGCTTTACAATTCCACTGATCACCACATGAGAGCAGTCTTGCTGCAGAAATAGAATTCAACACTGACGTGGGAGCCAGCAGGTGAGCTGAAGTATGCTGACACTTTTTGGATGTAGTACAGAAAGCTGTCCCTTCTCATATCACTTCACAGTACACCCCACACAGAGGAGCCTATAGCCTATCACTCACCCAGTGTGACTGGCTGGGGAGAGGGGGCCACCCATGGCTGACAAAATGAATAAGTCAGCAGACCTGGAAGAAAGCAAGAAAGGAAGATGACCTGGCTGTTTTGTCTGAGCAAGCCATTCTATCATCATTATGCATGGCTGTTTAGAGCGTAAAATGACACTGCCACTGGCAACATATCTTGCCAGAAACTGTTGCAAGGGGAGGCCTCAAGCTTCAAGGAGAAATCTGAGACATCCTGCAATTTCCATACCCCTTCATCTGGCCTATTGCTGTGGAGGTGAGGGGAAATTCAGGCAGCTGTGATTTGGAGACATTTCCCCACATCCACAGAATTGATCGAGACTCCTGAACACATCAGATGTCTGCCCTGAAATGAGCTGAAATCAGTTCTGAGACCCAGTCCCCGAGGTGAAATGACTTCAGAATAGGCAGAGAAGCAGTTTGTGTGATATTGGATGCTGCCTTACCTGCTGTGGCCGAGCTGAAAGTTAAAGCTAGCCAGCTGTTTTACAGCAAAAGAACAATAGTTAAATTACAGAGCTTGAAATAAAGCATGTATCCCTCTTTTTCAAAGGCAACAGGCTATAAACTCAAGAGCTAATCCAAAGCCTGATTTGTTGGTTGTATGGAAGCAATTATACTTCAAACCATCATCTTTCATTTTAGTCAGTTTAGTCCTTTTTCAACACATTGATACACAGTCGGTACAGTCAGTTTCTGCAAGACATTTGAACTGTAATTGGTGGTATGATACATTTATGACATGATATAGACATTATTGAAAATGAATGGATGGAAGTACCATCATAGCTCTGGTTGCTACAGGTCGGGCAAGGCTATGTCTTAAAGCAGAATGATAGATGACCTACCAGATGCAGCAGGAAACCTGGATCTCTCTCATGTTTGCCGAACCAGCTGCCCATGTCCACTGACGAGCCCCTGACCATCCTTCACATCTAACCCACCATATCATCAGTCCTCTACTCTGTGCTGACAGTGTGATGAGACTGCTGGACAGACTGTGCAAAGGATGGCACTCAGGTGCCCCGGGCACTCACATGTCACATAACATAGAGAACAAATCAGAGCTCTGAGATCAGTCTCTCTCGGATCTCTTTGCACACAGATGCACGCACACAAACACACACACACACACACACACACACACACACACACACACACACACACACACACACACACACACA
>JAPMNP010621782.1:0-10545 GCA_029874935.1 Atherina boyeri
AGTATCCAGAACTTCTGTGTATATTGTTGTTGACCTATTTTGGCCATTTTTAGCAATTTCTTACATAGGCTACAGCGTCACATGATTGCAGTACCAGTTTCGGCCAAAATCTTACATATGGCTCCTTTATTCAGCTCAGCGCCATGCAGAACGTTTCCTTATTTGATGAGTCATAAGTCTGATCAGCAGCATTCAGAGACGTTTTGGTCTGCGTACACTGATCACACCTTTTGAGTAAGAAAATTAACTGAGGTTTCAGATTGATTTGGATTTGTGCATCTGTCTGGCGCTGCAAGCCAAGAACCAAAAATAATGCCACGACTGTTTTGCATTTCCAATTGTCTCTTATTTGAACATGTTGGTACTCTGCAGGTGTTTTCAACCCCAGAGGGCTCGATGGACCTAAGCAATAATTACTAAACAAATTTCTTTATGATAAAGTAAAAAGAGTGAAGTAAAATTTCATTTATATAACATCTATCAAGATAAAAATCCCAAAATGCTTCACAAAGAGATCCAAAAAGCAAGAAAATGTAAAACAGAACAACAAAAGCTGAACAAATGGGGATGCAGCTGCTTTTTGAAATAGATCATCGAGACCACGGACCTTAGGCTCAGAAGTAAGGTATTCCAGAGAGTTGTCTCTTTTAGTCTTTAACCGTGTTTGCTGCACGACCAGCAGATCCTGATCACATGACCTCAGGGACCTGCTGGGGACATATGGTTGCAGAAGTTCCCTTATATAAATCAATTATTGGTCAAAAAAAGCAGAAAACACAAACACAGGAAGCTGAAAGCAGAGGAAATTGTAAAATGACAGGCTATTGTGTGCGATCTGCCCATATTTACCGGTCAGCTGTCAATCAGATTATCCATAAATCCGTGCAGTAATCTCTTTGCTATTACATATCAACACACATTGCTTTTTATCCATCCTACTGCCACTCCAACTCACAGCAACGCTGTTGATCCATGTAAATGTGTGTCGTGGTAATTCCACTCTTTTGGCTCCCGTGGAGATGAGACAGAGCACAGAGGAATCAACTCGCTTCAGTTTTGTAACGTTTCCATGCGACTGACTCCAGACACCTTAAATCATGTAAATAATGAATCAGATGATCGGCGCATGAAGGAGATCCAGGAGACGTGCTTACTTACAGCCCGGTAGTGAAGCATGCTGCTTTTTTTTACCGTCTCAGAAGTTGTTTTTTTTACCACCTCATCCTCCCTCCTCCTCCAAACTCTAATATTTAACCCCCTGATTTGGTCCATCTCTGCACCAGACGACCTCAACTTTCCTCCTTCCACTTATCCATCATCCACCCATCAGCGAGGGAGGAGGGCTGTTGGAGAAAGAGGGGAATCGATGAATTAAACAGGAGGTGCAGTGAGGAAGGTGGAGTATGTTGGACAAGTGGATGTAGTCCGCAGCTGTCTGTGAGTCTGCTCCCTGACCTCGAAGAGATAAGAAAGTTGGGAGACCCTCAGTCTGTGGGGTCTAACAGCCACTGGGAAAAAAAAAAAACCTCCATCTCTCTGCTTCATGAATTATTGAGATATTGGCCTACAGCTTCTAAAATATACAGGAGGGTGGTCTGTATCTCCTTTCAGATTTCACATACCGTCTACCTCGTCCTTATGTCTATCTATCAGTTTTTCCTCTCACTTTCTGCCTCCTTCTCCCCTTTCTCATTCAGATTTGGCCTCTTGTGCCAACAAGATCGTAAATCAGAGCACAAACAAAAGCCAAAGGAAAAGAAAAAAGAAAAAAAAACAGAGCGGCAAAAAAAGACAGTTTGTTATTGAGATCATGAGAGGCTTTTTCTTCTTGACTTGAAGAGGAGCATCCACCACTAACCAGCTGTCATGCATTTAAAAGCTGTTGGGGATAAATCCACGAGTTCTTGTGTTACATCAGATGCTTGTAATGCACACAGCAGTAGGCTGGCCCGTGAAATGAGACAGAACTCTGCTCTGTCCATTTATCTTCTTTGCTTTCTTTTATTTTATCCTTTTTTCTTTTTTTTTTGTCAAGATGAAACAATTGTCCAAGGCGCACCACTGCTTACTGTGTTCCTCTTGACATGTGTATGTGCATGTGTGTGTGTGTGTGTGTGTGAGATGCTCGTGCGTGGTTATATCTAAGGCGGTTGGCTCCAAACGCGCTGCCCAGTGCAGAATCGTAGCCATAACAAATGAACAGTGGGGAAAAAATAAGACATATGAAAGAAAAGCTGAGCAAAGGAGTGATTCTCTCTCTGGCTGCTGGAGATCTGTATTGTAAGCAGTTTCAGCTGTCAGCACTTCTTTGAGCTACCTCAAAGGGAGGAGGAGGGTGGGGTGGGGGCGGGAAATGTTGTAGTTTTATTTTCCCCCTTTTGAGGGTTCCTGTTTATTTGTACACGGCGGTGTTTATTTTTGCGGTTCATTTGATTTTTTTTTTTTTTCTTTCCGGAGAGAGACAGACAGTGCAGAAGGCAAAGTGAGGAGAGGTACAATACTGCAGTTTCACTTACAGAAGAAGTTGTCAGGTCTCAAGCCTTGAGGCGGGGCGAGGGAATAAATTGTCAGCCGTCCCCTTTTTGCTTTTCAGCTCAGCCCCCCCACACCAACCCCAACTCTCTCTTTTACTCCTCCTCCCTCTCTCCCTCCCTCATTAAGTATTGATGTGGGTAGCCATACTTGCCATCTCAGCCTATTAATAATGCATGGCAGGTGCTGTTGATGTGGTCTCTCACACTGAGATTGAGAGAAGCAGGAATGGCAACACTATGCTGCAGAGTAGCTACAGCACAACCTCCGTCACAGCTGCAGCTGGAGGGGGGGGTGGACTACATCTGCCCCGGTGAGTTTATGGCAAGCCGTGACAGCAGCTTGGAGATGGATATACAAGGTAGCACCTTACTCACTGTCTCGGAGCTGTTTTTACATAGAAAACTGCCTTTGTCATAAACAGCTGATGGATGAAGGCCGGATGGAGCATGAGGCTTGTCTGCCACTGCAGTTTGATTTGTTTTATCTGCATTTGTCGTACTTTATTGAAACGGCTCACTCTGAACTTTTAACTACTCACAGATGTTCTTTCAACAGCTCATCTGATTCTCTTTCTGTCTCCCCTGTCTTTCTTCAAATGCAGGTTCTTCCTCAAGTTCTTCCTGAAGTGTAACCAGAACTGCCTGAAGAATGCAGGGAACCCTCGAGACATGAGGCGTTTTCAGGTGACACATAAATGTCCAAATGCGTTCAGTATGTAACGGGCCTCAGTGTACAGTGGACACAAACTGCACAGTTTTGATATTTTAAAGGGTGTTCCAGTAGTTTACTGCAAGGAACTCCAATAACTACCGTCAACTTAAAGAATAAACCGAGGCATTTACAAGGTGCTTTTCCACAGAGAAGTCAGCATGTTTTTTACTAACAGAGAGAGCAATATATTGTCTTTAAATCTATGAATAACAAAATATTTCAATATAAGTTCTTTAAAATGTCAAAACCTGCAGTTTTAGTGAGCCAAAGAATACTAAGAGGGTTCTTGCATGAATTATCTTTTTACAACTACAACACCAAGCCTCTTAGCTTTGCAGGCTAGATTGTTTGCTTGTCCACACATGTCTCACATTTATTTCTTCTAATCAGTCAGTTTATTTGTAAAAATAAATTCATAAAGCACCTCAACAAGACATTGTGTAAGAATTACTGCCATCTAATGTTGAATTTGTGTATCGAATAAAAACTAATAACACTTGTCATGTCATGATACACCAATGATAACACATTTATAAATGGAGACATCCATTTTGGCCAGGAAACAACAAAAAATGTTACACAATGTCCCTTTAATGTACAGGTAGCTTCACCAAGTTCTACATAAGGATGTAACGCTGTTTCATATGGAGGTAGCCATCTCCCACATTTGACACATGTTCGTTAAATGCTGATTGGCTGAAAGTTAACATGAGACAGAAGGGCCCAGCATCAACCAATTTCATAACCAAAAAGAGGAAGCATAAAATAAAAAGGAAAAAAATATCAAAGAAGCATGGGACTGTCTTCAATTTTGAAAACTTTGTTTTTCTCCAACAAAAAGCGGATCTTTGTCCACTTTGACTTCTGTCTTTTCCACAACAGAGTTAAGTATCAATTCTGACAATGCCCCCAAGGGGCAGGACATAATTATAACATGTGAATGTGTATCTGCCTGAGAACAATTTCTGAGGCTTTATGGTGTTTAGCTTTTTTGGGGGGGGTCAGCTTTGTGGTTTGGGTTGCTTTCAGCTGCAACCAGCAAATGATTTCAGAATTAAAACTCTGTTCGCATACAAAGTTAGAAACTAGCTGGTTAACATTTTTGGAGCATTAAATTGCTACAAAAAAATGAAAAAAAGCCTGACATTTCTCTTAGATATGTGGAGATCAAAACAGAACAAAAAGTTTTTTGCTGACGGAAATAGACAATATGAATATTTCTTAATAAAACTGTGGTCTTGATTGTCATAGAATTTAGCTGTGTTAATAATAATAATAATAATAATAATAATAATGATGATAATAATGATAATAATGATACAATAATAATAATAATAATAATAATAATAATGATAATGATAATGATAATATTAATAATAATAGCCTAATAATAATAATAATAATGATAATAATGCATTTTATTTATAAAGCACTTTACATTTGTACAACAAATCTCAAAGTGCTAATAAAGTGCTGTGTTCATAGTACATTCAACAACAAGCACAAACACACTGCATGTTTTGCACACATCAACCTGGTTTCTGCCACTTTTCTTTTCTTAGGTGGTAGTGTCGACTACAGTAAGCGTGGAGGGACATGTCCTGGCCGTGTCCGACAACATGTTCGTGCACAATAACTCCAAACATGGTCGCCGAGCTCGAAGATTGGACCCATCGGAAGGAACGCCCTCCTACCTGGAACATGGTATCAGAACAAAAAAAAAAAAGAAGAAACATATGCTCTCCAATATAGCTTTGTCTTTTTTTCTCTTTCTCCTTTGGTCATCCCCCCGTCTGGCTCCACTCTCAACCCCTCTGTCTGTCTCCACTGTATTCCTCTCAAACATGCTTTTTTTTCTTATCGCTCCCCTGTTTCCTACCGGATTCTCGCTCTCTTCTATTGTAGGGTTTTTTAACTCAAGCTAAAGAGAGAGTGGTAGCTAGTGAGTCTCCTGTCTCTCCCCTGTGGCGTGCTCCCCTCAGGTCTATGCCTCTGGGCCTTCTACTGTGCCTCACATAAGCACTATGTGTCTTATGAGGTCTGTTCTGCTTAAAGCCAACACTGGCTTTATTTCCTCGGAGACCTGCTTTTATCCTCTAGCCCTCCATCACTCCCCATCCCTCAGGTTTTCAAACACACCCAGACACGCACTAAAAAGCCTATACGCACGCATACGCACCCCCGCACAGTCAAACCCAAACCTTTAATACTTCATAATGACATGTGCACATGATTTAGGAGCCTGCACTGATTCCCAAGTCCCTAATCCAGTTATTTTCTCATTTCGATTTCCCAGACATTGAATAAGAGAAACATATTTTTTTTTCTTTGAGGAAAGTCAACCTCGGGGATGATAATGATAAAAAAAAAGAAAACTAAGAAGGGATTTACATGATGGCCTATAGTAGATTGCATTAAGATTGAATGTTATGGTTAAGTCTTGCTAATGACTGTCCTCTAGGGACAAAATGGACCACTAGCCTCTGTGACTGGTTTCACAGATGATTAGAAAAGTTCACAAAGATGAGACATATTGGACTTGTCAGAAAGACTCGAGTCTTGCACAGAAAAGCAAAGTACACACTGTACACTAACAGATGTTCCATGTGTCAGAGAGATTTGTTTGGGAATTTCCTCTTCTCTGGCTCTCTGTTTTCCCGGTGACATGAGTTAAACGGGGGAACAATAAGAGTGATAGAACAAAAAACATAGAGGGGGGGACAATGAGAGTTGTAGGTATGAAAATCTAAAAATTCTAGAAATGTATCACAAAGAAAAAACAAAATGACACAAAAGAAGACAGAAGTTTCCTTTTTGTTTTTACCCTTTTCTGCATTTGTGGTAAGATACACCACTTTGGGGCCCGTTTCAAGCGGTAATAGATGAGCTGTGCGTAGAGTTGAACAGATGGCACCGAGGAACACCCCAAAGTATAATCCTATCACATGGATTCACGTTCCACCATCTGGTTAATCCACACACACACACACACATATAAACACACACATGCACATTGAGCGCACAAATATCAGCGGCTGTGAAAGGGAGGCATCTTAGGGCCATGATTACAGCCACAGATTGTTACTCGGTGAACGTTGATCTCTGCAGGCGTATCAGGGGGCTAAATATCATTCCAGCTTGTTGGGGAGGATCAACAGAACAGGGAGTCAGGCAAAGAGCAAAGGCAAGGCTGCAGGGAAAGAGTCAGCCTAGTCTAAAGTGGATTATGCCGCTTTCCAGAATTACAGCATGTCTGACAAGCTGCATTTCTGTTAAGGAGAGGAGATTTAGCTTGTATAAACATGTATTTTCCCAATGCTGTTCTTTTCTTCAATCACATCCAGTAATCTCCAAGTCCGTAACATTAACAGATAAGGTCTAAAAGCCCATTGAGGAGCAGTTATTGAAATGTGGTTTATTGTTTGTTAACTCCCCATACTTTGTGCTTTGATGCAAAGAATATGCTTCAAGAAAAAAAGACTGACAGGATCAAAGAAAAAAGAGAAAAACACTTTAGAATTATTCCTAACAGGAGCCTGAACGAGCCAGTGTGCACATGGGCTCCAAGGCCAGTAGCTGGGGATGGCTAACGTGTGAAACAGACAGCCGAGCAAGAGCTAAGTGTTCGGTTAATGAAGGCAGCATATTCAGAGGGCAGAGCTACTGTTGGCTCTGCTCTGTTCCCCGGTCGCGTGCCCTTTGATCAGACACTGAGCACACCTGACATTTACACGCCTGCACGCTTTGCCACGTGTCATAAAACAAGCGCACCGCTGCTGCCCTCACACACAGGGCATGGGCGATGTTTAATAACGGGGTGCGTATAATCACTCTGATTAGTATTCCACATCCAACCCCGACCCCTGGGAGAGAGGCAAGAGGTGATCTATGCGTGTCTGTGTGTGTGTAAAAGACAGAGATGGAAAGAAGAAGGGACAGTACATGGTGCCAATGGCGAAGACCTTTCTGGGCTGTCATTAGGCTAGTTAGCACCTAATCTATTATGTCTGATTCTTTCCAGCAACCCCCAGCATCAAAGCCATCAGCCCCAGTGAAGGCTGGACCACAGGGGGCGCAACAGTCATCATCATCGGGGACAACTTCTTTGACGGCCTTCAAGTCATTTTCGGAACCATGTTAGTGTGGAGTGAGGTCAGTCATCATCTAGCCATGCAGTTGAGCATATGAAGCCAGCTCCTCTACTTTTTTAAGAATTTGTTGGAGGCTTTAAAGCAAAGGTGTCAAACTCTGGCCAAATGTGGCCCGCAGTGTAATTTAATTTGGCCCGCCAGGCAATACCAAATGACTGTTAGAGCTAGCTCACTGATATAGTGCACCCACCACTATAATACTACATGTCCCACAATGCACTGCCAGAACGTTGGAAAACTGGGAAACTTAAATTTATTAGTTGGGAAGCTTAAGAAAAAATTTAGTTACTCTGAAAAAAAACTGCATGACTACAGTCATGAGATGAGTCAGATTAATGTTTTTTTTTTTTCCATTTTTTTAAATCTAATGTTATTTTGAAGGCAATAATTTATAGGCTCTGTTAGTTCCAGGTGAAATATGAGCAATAAGGTCATTTAAATAAGTGTTCAATAAATATTGAACCAGTCCGGCACGCTGCTTGCTCCTATTTTTTCATTTTGGCCCGTTGTGTTCTTGAGTTTGACACACCTGCTTTAAAGTTACTCAATCCATGTATTAATTATTCTGTTCAGGTTTGATGAGTGACAGGGTGGTGTTGGCATGGATGCAGAGCTGCTAGAACAATTTTTTCATGGTTTTATATAAGAATCAGTGTTGGCTACTGTATATATCTACTCATACACTGTTTTTAAGGGCACATTTGATCTATTTCTTCTTTACTTGAATATGACTTTTTCATACCATATTTTAATTAATCAAATCACAGAAGGAAAATTTTAAAAAGTTTTTTATTTATATATCATTGCATTTAACACACAGTTTTAGTTATGAGTGGGTTGCCTCAAAAGCTAAACCAGTAAACATTGCTTTTGCATTAAAGTGCATGAAATAATCTCATGATAACTTGCAGAAACAGCCACAAAGCACATTTTTTCTGCACGTTTGTAAAGATAAATGCCCCACTTCCCCACAGTGATTGCCTTGATGATTCACATTAGCTGATCATTGTTGCTAAGAACAGACGGAAATATTTTTGTGAATCTGTTTGAATAACAATGAGAGTGCTGACTTCCTTATCATTTCATTTATGTTTTGTAGTCTAAGACTGCAACAAAGGAATTGTAATGAATAGTCATCAGGGAAAGCAATGATTAATTGTAACTCTGTATATCAGAAATATTGTATAACCTGAGCTGCAGCCTGCTATCTCATTTCACTCTGCTGTTGCTCTTATTTCTGTCACATCTCTGTTTACCTCCCCTTCTGTCTTTTATTAGGCTGCCTCTGTATCTTCTTTCTTGAAATATGTGCACATCGAACAGTATGAATCCCTTTGTAAGGAGCATCTGCCACGACTAAAATGTAAATGCAGTGTATGTGTGAAACTGAAGGTCAGCAAGCGCCGCAGCTAAACAGCTTTCTCTTTAGTAAAGGAATAATTCTATAAAAAGCTCCTATATTATCTCGCTGAGAGGTGAGTGGGGCCAGACAATGGTGGAATGAAAGCCTGGCTAAGTGAGCAATGAAAGGGACAGTTAGAACAACACACGCACACATTCTCATACACAAAGTGCCAGCAGCAGCATTGATAGCTTTTGAGCGCTGCTAGCTTTGAGTGCTAGTTCAGTTCTAATGTGCAGGAAACGAGCACTCAGCAAGGTCTTGTCTGTGTTTTGTCATGTTACCATTTTTCCTTCAAAGACCCTTCAGCATATGCACACATACAATACAAGTGGGCTCATCAGCGACTCTAAGTGGGTCTGTTTAAGACTCACTGGTGCTTTTATGTGGCTAATGGCAGCTAGACTGTTTCAGCTGACAGACACAAAGAAAGGGACAGCAGAGGCAAGCATAGTATACATTTACTTATTGACTTCAATAGATGTATGCAGAGGAAAGTGTGTTTTATTCATAAACGGATAACTGCTTTTGAACCCCTTTTACGGAGTCCATGTCAGCACTGATAACCATCCTGAGCCTCACAGTGACATTGCCTTGGGCTATGGGGCCACCTGAGGGCTTTGGAACTAACAAATCATTTTCAGGCGTATTATACAAAGAAAGAAAGTCAAAGCTGCGGCGGAGAGGGTTGAGACAAGCCAAGAGAAGTCCCCTGAGCCCACGATAAGATATGAAGTTTCATTGCATTAATCTGCCTGCCCTCTGCTCCTCTGCAGTTGATCACCCCTCATGCCATCCGTGTGCAGACCCCACCCAGACACATCCCTGGGGTGGTTGAAGTCACGCTGTCCTACAAATCCAAACAGTTCTGCAAAGGCACACCTGGGCGTTTCATCTACACAGGTACAAACAAACAACAAACCTTTTACTGATAACATCAATTTGCAGCGCAATCTAAGGAGAAAATGCAGCCTCAATCTGTCTGTTGGCTTTTTTTCAACAGTTTTATCTCAATTTCTTTCATTTTCACAAAAGAAAAAAAACAAAAAACGTTTAAGTGTAGCATCGGAAGGGGGGGGACACACACTATAATCAATAAAAATTCTTCACACTGGCTTATTCAGTCTCACTTTTTGTGCTATATCTGCTGAAAGTGATGAGGCGAACATTTTATATGCTGTCATCACTCTGCGCTGCTTCTGGAGAAAAACGTGCATGCTAAACAATTTAGAATTCAATAACATGACTCAATAATTCACAGGAAAAGCCGGCTGATCAGCAGGGGGAAAAAAAGTATTTGCCCTCTTTTATGATGCAGGTGAAGGTCAGGGGGAGGTTTAACCTTTTGATTACTGGGATTATTGAGAATTAACCCCGTCCGAAGTGAGATTCAGAGAGGAAGAGTTCCGCGCTGAGACTGTGACTTTTGACGGCGAGTGCAGGGATGTGAACGGCTTCAGCGTTGCATCAGAGTTATAGCCTTGCGGTGAAAGAATGGTAGAGAGAGTGAATGCGAAGCAGTGATTAACCAATGCGAGGCCACAGTTCCTCTGGGAGATTGTGAATCACATAAATCTGTCTGTAATCTCAACCACTGATAGACTTAGGCAGTAAACCGCGGCTGGAATTGCCAACATTTGACAAAATCACAATTGTGAGAGTGCGTGTGATTCACATCGCCAGCATGCATTTTTCTGCTTTGTGTGTGTGTGTGTGTGTGTGTGTGTGTGTGTGTGTGTGTGTGTG
>JAPMNP010621982.1:0-12235 GCA_029874935.1 Atherina boyeri
CTCACATTAGCTACCCAAAGGAACACGGGGAGAACATGCAAACTCCACACAGAAAGGCCCTTTCACCAACCCCACCAAGGTAGCATGCAGCTTTTGATTGGTGAACTTTCAGTGGGAGACAGCATGCAATTCACATGTTAAATTGTTGACACAGCAGATATTTGACCATGAAAGTAGATTAAAAAAAAAACAATTAAAAAAACGCAGCTTTGACGATTACCAAATTGCGTTGTCTGAAATCCCGATTTCGATTTGAAAACGATATCGTTCAGTCCTACTTGGGTGTGAACTTCCCTTTTAGCACTAATACTGGATGCTCATCTCTTTGACATTTGTACAAATACTCCTGCTTTTAATCCTGTTTTATAGTGCCAACACAATCCTGATGTCCGCTTGTGTTTCACTCAACTTGTGTCATCCTCATGTGGTAGATTAGTAAAGTAGAATACTATATAACTATGGTGAGATTATATGCCAAGTGATGTCACAGTACTACTTGTGTGCAGTCAATGCTACTTATCATCTGTAGGGGTCAAAATGGTAGTCAACATCAACCTTAACGCCATCACTTTGTGTCTGCTTTCTCAGGTCAGTGAGCTACCTGAGATTGTTCGGGATCTGGCCAATGGTACATTGACCTGGGCAGAAGTGGAGAGCAAGTACCCTATTTTTGAAGGGCAGGAAACCAGCAAGAAGGACACAGCTGAAGAATAAAGCTCACTTTGTCTACAAGTCGCTGCATAAATGTCAAGAAACTCGATGCACATACACCACCAGGAAGAACCCTGCAGCCGTGTTGTGATGATGATTAGTCACAGTGGTGCACCACAATCACTAAATGTCATGCAATTTATCGTATCTGAGATGTGGAGAATCTCGTACAGGACTTCTTTGATGAGCAGCATTGTATCCATTTATGATCATTTCAATATGTTTTAAAAGGGAGAAAATGTAATCAGGTTGTAAGTGAACGGAGGCTTCCACTTGATGCCATTTTCAGATGGATTGAATTGAGATATTTAACAATAAAAGCAGCCAGCAGTTATTGGACACATGTACATAATTTGTTTTTTATTATTTTTGTGGAGCTTCAAACTGGGAAACATCCTCCACTAAACACCAGAGTATCAAGTCAAAAATATAATTGCTCTGAAATGTTGAACAGACTAAACTCAAATGAAGTGAC
Source organism: Atherina boyeri (assembly GCA_029874935.1). Classification (NCBI taxonomy): domain Eukaryota; kingdom Metazoa; phylum Chordata; class Actinopteri; order Atheriniformes; family Atherinidae; genus Atherina; species Atherina boyeri. The sequence continues at coordinate 1,187 of JAPMNP010621982.1, forward strand.
TGAAATGTCAGTCAGTTTTAAGATGACTGCTTTATTTGCTGAGCTGAAGCATTAAAATACAAACGAAATTAAAGATGATCTATAGAACTTTCGTTCCTCCTGGTCAGTAGGCGCCATTTTCATACTCAACCACTCTTTGTCCTACTTTCAGCTGCACCGGTTGCTAGGTTCACCAGAATGTCCGCGGGGGAGAAGCCGTGATGTCAAGCGAAGAGTCTTGCGGCGTGGTAATATATCGGATTCTTGTGTGCCATATGACTCCATTACGCACTGCAACACTCACCATGGAAAACAAGTTTAGATTACAAAAAACGGATAGTAGTAAATGCAGAGTAGCAAACGATCTGGCATCCCGTGCGCTCCACTTCTTATGACATCAACTGCTTGATGCTGTTGACTGAGAGACTTTTGCTGTTGAGGGGAGCGAGGCAACCACAGGAAGATGTATACGTTTTTCGGACCCATAAAAAAATATAAAAAACTTTTTTGGACAAAATATAAATTTTTCTCAAAAATGAACACTTTTATTCTACAACCCTTTTTAGATGTTATGTGGGTGTATTATTGTTTAAAAAAAGATCCATTTTGTATGAAAAAGTTCTATAGATCATCATTAGATATAAAACTGTCAATTTAGTTTAAAAGTTTTAAGAAACATTGATGGCGTTTGCTATTAGCTAATCCCCTGGTATTAAAGGAACAGTACAGGTTATTTTTTTTAAACCTGGACTTTATAGCATAAAATACGTTCATAAACTCACCCGGAAAATTTTGGAAATACTTTTAAGTCTATTGGGAGATATTTAGATCAATCTCGCTGGCGTTGTCAGGGCAACAGCATAATCAGAGGCACTTTCTTATGTCGTTTGTGTCTATATCTATGGTTTCGGAAGACAACAAATCTGCTCTGAGGGCACAGAGGGATATTACAGCAACTAATGACTAAACACTGGTGAAATAAAGGCATTTTGTTGTAGATGTCTTATTTAGAGGCTAAAATGCTTGACACGACAACTTGCATTGAATGGATATATACGCTAGCGCGATAGATCTAAATATCTCCCGATAGACTTGAAGAACTCAAAATTGTCAAGGTGAGTTTATGGATGTATTTCATGCGATAAATGAGGTCCAGGTTGAAAAAAAAGATACTTTTCCTTTAATTAATTTCCAGCAGACAAATATTCAGCAGTATTTGAGTACGAATGTTAGTTTTAACCACAAGGTGTCGCCACTGTACTCTTGGTTTTTCACTTGGAGGCTACAGTGGGTAGATGAAACGTTAACTTCATCACCTGGGCTTGGACACATACTGCAAGATCTCTGCACAGCTGTCAGCCAGAATATTATATTTAGTTTGTCCTGCACACAATCTTGAGAACCTGACCTTAAAGTGCCTCAAAAAGGTTTTTGCATTCAGTTTCAGGACCTAGTTGAGTTGCTTTCACATGGTAACAACTCCTTAAATGCATTTGTGTTTACCCAAGTAACCACATTACTTTGTCTCCAAACAAAGTAGGGTAATATAATTTATGTACACAAATGGGAGCAGAGGGGCCCTATCTAGGTATTTTTGGTTCCTCTGTGAGGTTGATTTGCTAAGTGCTTTGCTGTTTTTAAGGTCAGCAGAACTACTGCGTACGTAAATCTGGCTCTAATTTAGTTTTTCTGGTGAATTGAATTACTTTGATTTAGGTTTCTTGGGTGATGCAGTAAACCAGAGCTGGTCCTCTATGTCCCTCTGTCTAGGGGAGCTTGAAGCAAATATACCTACAGTAGAGGAGGACAATATGCTAAGTGGCAGGATGGTAAAGGTACCTGCTCCTTTAAGGAGGAATATGAGGGGAAAAGTGAGTTTGTCATCTACAAATAAAACCTGAGCAAACCAGATCTTTTAATTTCAAACAAAATTAAAAAGATAATTCAGTGGAAAAACTGATTTGAATAATATTCAACATGCTTTACATTTTGAAAGGAAAGTTCACAAAAAAAGTACAAGAAAAAACCAAGACATCAGTGAGGTCTTACTGGGTGTGGCATCCATCAGGAGCACCATTGGAAGGAAAAAAGGCCAAGAGAAAGAATTTAATCACATACTGTGATAGAAATTAGTTGTTAATACAGCAATCGTTATAATTACGATAAAGTTGCTTTAAAATTCTTTATGGGAAGATGTAGTATCAGACATACTTTGAAGCAGGAGAGCAGAACACAATGTTGTTCTTGTGGGGAAAACAAGAGTCTCTGTTTTCTGCTGCCACAGTGGAAGAGATTGTTTCCAGTGTAATCGAACCTTTCTTTGGCATCACGCCACTCATTTGGCACTTATGTCTCGTCCGGCAGGGAGGGGAACGCTGAGAAGTAAGAACGCTTCAAAACATGGGTTCAGATACGAAGCAGATTCATATGCTTGCTTCATTTTCATATTAGCTTATTAGAAAGAAACTTTTTCTACATTTTATGTGTTTTCTGTATCATTATAAATCAAATTTCCAAGTGTTTAAACTTATTCCCTATAAACTTTACTATAGTTTCTCACTGTCTCCTATTGGCTTTAAAGGTACAGCACGTAACAAATTCAAAGGTCAGCGACAGAAAAATTTGATATAGCATTAAAAACTGTGTTTGTATTAGCATTTAATCACTTCACTAAAATAACTTACGATTTTGTTCTCTAGGAATGAGCCATTTATATCTACTTGCTGTGGGTCCACATACAAGGCAGCTGCCATATTTGTATCACTATTTTTTCTATGGTGTCTCTGAATAGACAAAAAACTTTGTGTGAAGTAAATACCCCATGAGCTTTAAAACTGAAGTACTAACTTTGTTTGATTTGTGTTAGAGCACTGTTTGGGATAAGTAACATCTTAAAAGGCACATATAAAAAAACAATACATGTACATAATATTGAAGTAGTTACCTGTAGTGCTGCACCTGAGGCCACTAGATCCATTTGCAGATGAAAAAAACATGTTTATATGTTTGTAAGAATTTTGGCCACTGACAGCCACCGTCCCTTCACAACTATGCTTGTCATTTGAGGTAATTTCTAAGCCAATCTGTACTATAAGATGTCAGTAATTTTTATATGCTGTACCTTCAAAATTTTCTAAGATTATCAAGGCTCAATTTACTGCAAAACATAAATGTTTCTGCAACCACAGCTTATATGTTAATTGATTCTTATGTGAACAAAAGCTTTCTATCGCCATCTTTATTGTAAAATTTGTTTTAGAAAAAAATCCTTAAGTGGTATAATAAAGAAGTACCCATAAACAGCTCACAGATATTTCCATTTTTTTTTCAAATCATTATGGGCTCATATTGTATCCCTCTCTTTCTTGTTTTTTTTTTACTTCAAGAAGATGCTTGATTTAGTGGACAAAAGTTAAGAACTTCATTTATTCTGACAAAAATTCAAATGCATTTCCCCTGATATTGTATGACCACTTCCATGATGAGTTAATCAGCTTAATTGTCCTTTTTATTTTTACTTTAGGGGTTTGATATTATCCCAGAAGTCTAAGTGATGGTAGTGCTATTTTTTTCACTGTGTAAAAACATGATTAATGGAGCAACACTGGAAGTTTTGTCACAGGGCTTTTTGCATCCCCAGCTTCCTCAATGGGACTTTTTGCCATCACCCTAGAGTCAGTCTTAAAAATAAAATGTTGCACTCTTTGTCTTTATTGTTGCTAAATTGTATCTGTAATGTACAGGTTTAAATTTGAAAGCTGTGGTACACAGGACCTGTAACAAGTTCCGGGGGCTCGTCCGGGATCTGCCTTCACCAGTCGGCTAGATGAACAGAACCAGTGATAACAACTATGGCAAAAAGGAAAGCTGGTGGGTGTCCAGTTTAGAGCTTACAGGTGGTCTTCAGTCCTCCAAAGGAAGCACACCAAGACGTCAAACCAACGACATGCAAACTATTTGTCCGAGCTTCCAGAAGACAACATGTATCAACTGGTGAGAAGTTGTAACTGATAGCCGAGGTTTGAGTGACTTAATTATTTTCTGGTCTATATCCTAAACTATATGTAATCTGATTCCTTTGTTTAATTCTGAGGGTGAGGGTATGAGTCAGTTACTAATGCAGAACCATTTATTATCTAAAATAAATAGTCATGATGCAATTACTATAACAGATGAAGCAACAGAAAACATCCACAGGGATAATCACACTACACAATCACATGCCAGAAAAAAGTTGTATATCCATGAATGTTGTTTCTATGAATAATAATCATAGCCATATCACCTCTAACATAGTGTTGGTATTTCCCTTTCCCGAGTCATGAGTAAGTTCTAAGAAAAAGATTCAGTCTTGATTACAGTGATGCCAATAGTAACCAAGAGTAGAGGCACAAGATAGTTGTACATTTCAGGTCAAAGCCCCTCTAGGTATTACAAAGATCTGACAATACAGTAGTTAGCATGAATTACGCTGTGGTGGAGAATCAGCACTTCAACAATAAAGGACAAGAAATCTGCAGGAAGAAAACCAGAGTAGAACTCTCGTATAATGGGAACATACTGTCAATAAAAATGTTAAACAAATGTATGTATTAAATGCTTTGACTGCACAACGTGTTCTAGGAATCCCTATTTTCCTTAAATAAGAATAATTTACGAGAATACTCATAGGAATGAGCCTATCTTCTTTTTTAAGATTGGATTAATTCTTGGACTGCATTTTTCTACGCACATCTAGTCAGATATACTGTATAGTATACCTGTGTCCTATTATTGTAGGGACTGTTGCTCTGGTTTTGCAGCAGTATTGTCACCACTGGACTTTCCGGGTATAGATTGTCTGTCACTCGTCGACATCGCTTGTTGTTTCACATGCTTGTGATTCGTTGCAGAATTTGAGACATGTACGTTTGGCCACAGCTCAGAATTGCAACAGGCTTAGACCTTCCAAAAACAGATCTGGCAACCAGGAAAATGGAAAATAGCAATATAAGAAAAGACATAAGGGAATGTAAAATTGTTAAAATAATTACAGAAACTTTTTAAGTGTGCCTTATTAAGTAAAGCAATAGAACACAGACATAGCCAAAATAGATCCTGGCCGATTAAACACTTATCTGACTGGTTGCACTGTCTCGCAATAGACGTATAATAGAATTAGATCAATACACATACAGTACATGTAAATATACCTATACATAACAGTTATAGCTATAGCATTATAGTTTAGTTTATGTTAAACAAGATTTTAATTTATCATCCTCTTTAACAGGGAAGACACTTTTGCATTTGTAGGTTTGTTTAGATGCAGCAGGTTAACCCTTTGTTGCATCATTTAGCCAAGTAGGATATGTTATCCGATACTCAGAGACCATAATGGACTTCTAATATTGTCTGACTTAAAAGTCTATTATACTGATTTAGCAGTCGTCCTGTTCCTCCCCCTCTGTGTCAGTGGTCAAAGTATAAATACATCATGTCACCTTTAACAGGCGGCAGCTCCCTCTCAGGGAGACAGAGGGACCTGCAGCCCACCCTGCATTCTGTGGAAGCACAGCACATGCAAAAGTTTATGTTTACTACATTCTTTTTATATGTGATGTTTTAATCCTTGATTTCCCCTCCTTTTGAACAAACTGAAAAGGTTTGTTGAACGACCTCTTCAGGCTCGCCACTGCTGCGTTCAAGGTCAGTATCACAACAGGTGCTGAGGACAAACTGAAGTGCATGACCGTGTGGCATTTCAACAGCAGGCGTCTTACCCAGGAATTGTGAGGGGAAAACAGGGAGAGCTTTTCAGGGACTTTTTAAAATTTTTCTGTGGCAAAACATGATAGACTACAGTTTTTTTTAAAGTGTAGTGTTACAAAGCAGCATCAAGCCTCCTGTGGTACTGTGTGTTGCTGTGTTTAAACTGCTGTGCATAAATTCATTGAGATGAGTTGTTTGGTTAGAAATAGAAGGCAGCAGTACTTTGTTTGCATCCCATCTGCCCTCCACTGTTCTCCTTGATTTAGGAAAAATGTGACAAATAAGTCAGTCATACACCAGAATGATTGGGACAACATAAAGTACATTATGATCTTGGGATGTAACAAAACAGGATATGTGACATATTTCGGTTGTGGGGAAGTATAGCTGCCAGTATTTGACACAGTAAGGCGGGGAAGTAAAAATGTCCCAATGGTGACAATTAGTGGTGAATCTAGATGAATTAAGTTTTTTGTTTTACTCCTGAAATAAATTATATCACGTAAGTACAAATTTAAGATAGAATTCAAATATAGAAGAGGAAGCTAATGCTACTACAAAAAGTTAAGTAGGTTAAATAAGTAAGCAGTGCACTTTTCAGTGTTAAATTATTTTTGTGCTACTGTTGAAGTTTTGTAACTGGGTAGATAGTGCAAGTGATGTAGAAATGGAGATATTTGACTACATCAGGTTTTCTTCTAACGCTGAGTGCATGTTGATATTGATTTGATAACTCAAAGAGCATCAAAAATACCATTAAAGAGTCCACATGGTGCCCATGAAAGGCTTGATGATTTTATTGTGATGGTCCACTGTAAGATATTTTTATAATCTTAAAATGAGAAGCAGATGATATTTCATATATTCTCAATACAAATGCATTTCTTGTCACCTTCTGCTGAAATGCTTTATTTGAACTCCTGTCTCTTTAAGGACTCCTCATAAAAGCTTGCTCTGCTGTGATTGGTCCAAAATGACTGAATCCAATATATCTGTAAAATTCATATTTTGTTGAGGGGCATGCTAAACTGAGCACTGAGTAGTTATCATGCAGATGTGTTTCATGATGTTTATGTAAAAGTAAAGTAAGAAAATCCTGCACTACCAACATGGCCTGAAAACTTTGTTCTTTGTCATTCTGCATTTATTTTACATTAACAAAAATATATAGTATGTGAGAGGAAAACATGCTTTATTAGCCTTCAAAATATTGAATCTTAAAACCTGTTGAATGTCGCTCTAAAATGTTGTGAAGTAAAGGTTTGAAGTATTGCGGCATGAGAAATTCCCCATCAGCTGTGTTTACACTGTCACAGGAAGCAAAATGTCTTTTCTTGCTGTGTACCTTAAATTTAGTGATATTTCAAATTCATACATGGGAGCAGGCTAAATTAAGAATGATGGACTCGTTCAGAAATCTATTTTGGTAACATCATAGTGTTGGAGGAGATGTCTCTCATTGTTGCATTTTTATTTTTAAGCTTACAGCTGCTGGTTCATGACTGTACGTTGGCCGAGAGCCAGAATGTGTCCTCCGTCCTCCAGAGGGACAGAATATGAGCTTAGAATAAAATGAATTATCAGGCAGAGATGGGGGTGGGGAAGATCTGCACAAGTTTTGTAATCAATGGCAAAACAGAGCCATTTAGAGCCATGTAGTGTTATTTCAGAGGTGAATGTGGTTTGTGTTCAGCAGCCTCCAGAGCTCTTGTGTCCTGTCTGCATCACCATGGGGATCAAAGCTGCTCTTCCCAGATATGAGATCTACTTTTACAACACCGTGTTGTGTCTGGCCATGTTCTGGGCAGCTAGCTGGATCTTTGAGGTGTCCAGTTGTGAGTATAGGGGAAAACACACACACATGCTTCATGCCTGTAAAACTAACTCTGACATCATAAGGCATATTCGCAGCTTTCACACGTGTGAAAACCAACACACAGAAAATTATATGTTGACAATATAAAGACAATTCTAATCAAAAGTTGTGCAATTTTGCTTAGATTCTGGCATTTACTGGCAATTAGAAGCCAAAACAGATATCTGAAAGCTTATTATGTCACATCAATATATTAGAGTCAGCTAAGATTTGCCAGAAACTGTACCACATTTAATTTATGTACCAATCAAATGTGTGGCTTTTACTTCTTTTGCAGGCCAATCTACACGTTATTATTATTATTCACTTTCATTCATTTAATTCATTATTCACATGGTTATAAGATATTTCTTGGTTGTACACTTTTCCCTTGCTCATACATGTGAGGAACTGACAACAGCAAATATGGCACATCTAGCTTTAAAAAAGTTATTCAATTTTAAAGGAAAAGTACCGTTTTTTTTACTTGGACCTTATTTCATGAAATACATTCATAAACTCACCTAGACAATTTTGGAGTTACTTGAAGTCTATTTGGGAGATATTCAGATCCATCGCACTGGTGTTGTCAGGGCAACAGCATAATAAGAGGCACTGTCTTATGTAGTGTCGTCATCGTAACTGGTTTGTGTCTCTATATCTATGGTTTCGGATGACAACAAAGCCTTATGAAGGCACAGAGGGACAGTACAGCTACTAATAGCTAAACACTGGTGAAATGAAGGCATTTTGTGGCAGATAATATCTTATTAGAGGCTGAAATGACATTGCCCAAACCGCTTCCATTGAATGGATATATACGCCAGCGTGATGGATCTAAATATCTCCCGATAGACTGCATGTAACTCCAAAGTTATCGGGTGAGTATATGAACGTATTTCATGCTATAAATAAGGTCCTGCTTAAAAAAAGCGGTGCTTTTCCTTTAAGTATAATTGATAATTAGTTTTCTCGAACATACCAGCACCATCCTATCAGTTAGATCCAAAAGACACACTGTAAATAGCACTTTGAGATTTGTTGCACAAATAAAAAGTGCTTTATAAAAAGAATGCATTATTATTACTAAATACACCTAGTATTGTTGTGACTGGACAAAAACTATTCTGTTGTGCTTTTCCCAAATGTTCCAACTCTGTTTCAAGAGGAGAATATAGAGCTACTATTACACCTTAAACTATTCAGTCCAGTCCCTAAAAGTGAAGCTCATTTGCAACCCAGAAGCTAAGGCATAAATGTACCTCCTATACTGCAATCACATACAGATGGACAACACAATGTGCAACATACATATAGGGCAGTGTCACAGTGTGAGGGTGAAGAGTTGGAGCTATGCAGACCATCCAGAGGAGATCAGGTGTCAGTATTAATACCATGGAGCACAGGAAGAAAATAGGGCCTATGCTTGGACTGCATTTGTTTCACTGTAACAAAAGTTCACATTTGCATTTTAGGATGAGATAAAATCACATGTGTACTCATAGAACAAGTTTATTTTCTAATTGTCCTCCTAATGTCTTGTTTCCAGCCAATGCAAGCAAAAAGACCTTCAGAGCCAGCGTAAAGCTGGGATACTTTGGGAGAAAAATGGTAGGGAGTGTTCACAACTCATCGAGACATTTCTCATTCATGTAAAAACCTTTCTTATTTATATTGTTTCCCCGCGCTGATCCACAGGATACGGCTGATTTTGAGTGGATGATGTGGTTTTCCACCTTCAGGGAGCACATCCTGTTTGCTCTTTCAGGTCATGTGTTGTTCGCCAAGATCTGCTCCATGCTGGCTCCACAGGTGCTTTTATTGACTGGTTATTTTCATCAACTTGCTGTATGGCATTTTTAAAGATTCATTCAACTACGCAGAACATTAATTCTCAATGAAATTAAGTGGAAGAAAGAGTCAGGTTGTCTGTGTTTTATTCACCTTTTTGCATTAAACATTACCTCTCCGTCATATATGTGTTGAGTAAAATAGTTCTGGCCATTTTGATTAATGAGCTAAACAGCACATAATAAATGGTACCAGATTGATAGACTTAGGGAACATAAAGTCTACTTTTTGTTGCAAAAATGTGGAAAAATAACCTTTCAATGTGATTTGTTTATCTCCCACAGTACAGGTCCTTGGTGTACATGGTATATGGTCTGCTGGCTGTGTGGACCAGCATGGGTTGGACCTACGTCACCCTCATCCTATCCCACTGCATCCTGCTCTACAGTATCTCCTTGGTGAAAATCCGCTGGCTCTGCTTCGTTGCTGGTCTTTCTACCCTTGCCACATTCAAGTGTGAACCCTTTGTGTCCTGGCAGGTATAACAGCGGACCCTCTTGAAGTTGTTTCAGGAATCAAGAAGAACTCTCTCAATTTATTTTCAGTACAGTTCTCATGCTTCCACCCCAAGCTTTGATTTTTTTCTCAACAGGCAGGTTTTGTGGAGGGGGACTTTGAGCTGCGCCATGTTCTCTTCTACGGCGGTTGTGGGTTCACGATCATGCGCTGCATGAGCTTTGCTCTGGAAAACTGTGAAAGAAAAGATGGGAATTACAGCATCCTTGAGCTGCTCAAGTACAACTTCTACCTCCCTTTCTTCTACTTTGGACCCATCATGACCTTTGATAAATATTATGTTCAAGTAAGTTCGCCTAAATTCTTTTAACCAATCATGTCATGTAGATTAGCCAGTAGTTATCCAGCAGTTCAGGGATAACTGGATCTTGATCATTTTTGTTTGAAAAGTTTTTGCATTTGAATCATTTCACATCTTGAAATAAAGAATGGCTTCCCTTTGATCCAGTGGTTACTTTGCAAAACTTAAAGACATAATTTTCCTTGCTTAAACTGAATGTTATTCAGTGATTGTCGAAGAAAGATAACCAGAACAACTTTGTTTCAAGCTTTCATACAATTGTAATCTACTTGCTCTGGGTGTTTTTTAAACTAATCTAGTGGTAATACTCTATTTTCATTGTAGCTCATAAAGATAATAGAGGATGTGAATAAATGAAACGCAAAACACTGTTTAAGAATCCACTTTATATTCTAGACATAACTCTCTCCCCGTTAATACCAGCATTCAGCAGATACAGTTGAGGTTGCAGGTCTCTGCAGACTATTGTACTTGTGACATGTGTTTGCTGCCCTCTGCAGGCCAACAAGTCTGACCTGACCAGGAAGGAATGGGAAATGTGGAATATCAGCCTGCAGGGCCTGATCCACTTTGGAGTCATCATTCTAGTAGATGTCCTCTTTCACTTCATGTATATCCTCACCATCCCCACCGACATGAAGTTACTGAAGCACCTCTCTGACTGGGCTGTAGGTTAGTGCCACCTCTCAGATATTCCAACTTTTGTCACTTTAAAGGTGCCATATCGTCGCTGTCGGGCGGAAACCTCTTATCTCCAAAACCATCAACTTTACAGGAAATAGTAAAAACGCTGTAT
>JAPMNP010622003.1:0-18316 GCA_029874935.1 Atherina boyeri
TGCTCTGCAGAAGCAAAGTCCTCGAAAATAGCACGTGTTTTGTGATTTGGGCAAAAAACTGCATAATCATAAATTAAAGACCACTGAGAACGCTTTAAAATAGCTCAAAAGATGATTGGAGTGGGACTTTAATGCACTTCAACTTAACCCTCGTGGTCCCCTTAGGGGGTCGAAATGACCTGCGTCACGCGATACGTCTGGGGACCCCGGTACGAGCCGCGACCACGAGGGTTAATGAAGATTTTGAGATGTCTGCATTTTTGTAAACTGAATATATTTTTTTTCCTTGCCCTATGATGGCTGCATAGCCTGATGTTTGCATTGCATTGATCTATATTGTTTGTCTTTCATGGTTACCTGTACATAATATATGAAAAGATTTGTTTAAACAGTATTGCTGTGAAAGTCTTGTGAAAATTTTGTGTACATTGGATCCAATACTCCATTTCCAATGAAGCTTGACAGGTGTTTTGCATCAACCATGTACTATGGTACTTAACTTAGCACTGATTGCACAAACACAATTATTCCTGAAGAAGGTCTCTGACCGAAAGCTTGTTAAATAAACATCATCACTTTTGCAGATAGAAAAGTGCAGATTTCTTTTCTCGTTTCTAGACATTTTCTGATGTCAACAAAGCATCCAACAGTTGAGTCCAAAACAGGCTGTATGAAGCAAAATGTATTACTGAATCATAAAGCAATAAGTAGAAAATGAAAATAAACGTAATATGTGTTCACATACCATGACCTCAATGTTTTGGATTGTGTCAACACCAAGTGTCTCCCCTGCCAACGTGATAGTCAGGGCATTGCAGCAACGTGTCAGCCAGCAGCTGATCACATTAAACATGGCTGACCAACCGTGTGACTCACTGATGGGAAACGAGCACTGAGCCTTGCCTCCTTTGATGTGAGCAATGCCTAGCATTTTATTCACACAGAGAACTTCCACTGCAGCCTCCAGATACTCCCAAGCACCTGTGACGCTTGGATTTTGAGCATGATTTACGGTCAATACATCCTCTTTTTTGCGGAACACGATGCAGTTATTTACTGGGTGCAAATATTTATCCTATTGGCTATAAATGAGGAGAAAAATCATGTTCATCATGAACAAATCTGTTGTGGTGTTTGTCTTTGTTTTCATTAACACGTAAAATTTGTTCTATGAGGGACTGCAAGCTTTCTTGGCCCAGATGCAACAAAAGAGGGCCAAAACATGATACTTCCACCACCATGCTTCACATATTAGATGAGGTTCCTACTGAATGCAATGTTTTTTTTTCCCATGCACATCATACTAGTTAGATATTTTCCAACTCGCCTCACATTGTCATCTCACTAAAAACGCTTGACTGCAACTTTTGCTTAAAATAAGGTTATTCACATTGCATATTGTTGCAACTCACAAACAAATAACATTGGATAGTTTTACTCAATAAACAAATGCTTAATATGTCTTGTTTATGCTTTATGTTATATTATATTGATGAAGAATTACAAAAACTTCATAGGGATTTTAATTTCAAGCACAACTATATGCTCTCACATGTTCATCTTACAGAATTTGCAATTTTAACTGATTAATTCAATAACCATAGAAGTAGAAAAACAACTTTTTAAAGCTCAATATACTCAGCAGTTACCGCAATAACATTAATATTCATAAGCAAGATAGGAAAAGTATTCAATCATTAACGCAATAGAAAGTGAGTAAACAAAATTAGGGAACTAAAAATGAGAAGGCTTGTTTGAAACTAATTTTAGAAAACTGATTGCTCTGAAATGCAAAAACCCAAACAGCACTGTACTGCACTCACTTGCAAGTTTTAGTGAAACAAATATATAGAGTTGGATTAGAAAAATTGACTGAATTTTCCAGCATATAGGGCCAGGATTGCTCTTTAAGATGGGGATCAGCCCTGTCTCCTGTATACCATCAAAAGCCACATGAGCAGTTAAATAATCATGCAGTAAGAAGACAGAGCTCTGGAGGCTATCACACAAAAAGGTCCGAATGAATCGCAGCCTCACATGGGAAGAGATTAGAACTCATATGGCACAGCTAAGACTTCCTGAACAGCACAAGTACTTCATGAAAATCCTGCCTTTACAGTAAAACAGCAGAAAGCAGGAACCCTCATCCTGATTAAAACTGGTGCTGGCAGATAAATCATGCCGTACCTCGCAGTGTTATGTTGCAGAATGAGGAAGGAGGAGCGCAGAGTGACAGTGAGGAAGGAGGATGCTACGATTCTCACAACCTGAGGCTGGAAAATAGTAACACGGTTTGACTGGCGACCTCGATCACGTGACACGCTAGCTGGCAGCAGAGCGAATCGGCGGTTACGTCAGCTTGGCCCCTGGTGGTGGTAGTAGTAGTGGTGGGTGGTGGTGGAGGGCGGGGTGGGGTGAGCAGCTGTTGCAGCCAGTATGCCAAAGGGCTTCCTGTGCTCGATGCATGCCAGAGCCCATTGTTACTGAAATCTAAAATCCTGCAGGCATCTGTGCATTTACACAAATCATGAGTCTTGTACACATGCACAGGGGGGATTCCTCACCAATCTTTCTTTCTTAGATATTTACTTCAAGCTGTTAATCATATCATCTTGACTCTTGAAATTTATTTCGATCAACTTCCCCATGCCCATTTCACTTCCATATTTTCTAAGCACTTTATAAAAACGCAATAGTTAATAACACTGCTTGTTCTAGCTTTTTTATAACTTGAAATATACTGAATTCAAAATTTAATAGCAACCCCTAATATAGTTAAGATTGTCTGGCCTAAGCAAGAAACAAGCAAGACGTCACCACCTCACCGTGCACTCTGGGTAATGGCATTGGAAATTTTTAGACTTTTCGAATGGATCTTTATTTGAGCACTGTCACGCATTCCAGAGTAAACATGCCCTTCACTCCCGTAATGAGATGCTTGTCTAACTGGCTTCCTGCCATGGATTGTAATTCTCTAAGCAGAGGACTTTTTTCTCCCTTTTACAAGAAAGATTAGTTTCCCCTGTTTAATAGTCAATCCACTTTATTATATGGGACCCACTTTCCAAACTACATCAATTAAGTCTTTTAAGATGTTAGAGAAGATAGTGTCTGCACACTAAATCTCTCTTCCTTCAACTAAATTTGCAAATTATGATAAGAGAAATGCTAATCCTTATGTCAAATAAAAAGATGTTCGCTCAAGGGCTCTTTGTGCATGCTTCAACCACTTTTTGGCTTGCCAGAGCCAAGAGCAAACCCTAGAGGTTGAGCAGACAGCAGAAACCAGGGGAAGGAGTGTGGTACGTTGACAAGCCCAGAGTTGGATGCTGAAATGACATCAGAAAGGATAAATTAACCAACGTGCAGTCAGACTGCAGACGCTGCGCCTGGAGGAAGCGTGGAAAGCTCTCCATGATAATGAGGTGAACAAGTATGATAAACAACTTCTGCTGCTGTCATAACTAACTAGTCCCTCTGTCCATCCTTAAACGCCACACACCAACCCTGAAAGACCATGCTTGAGTGGTTTGGAACCAAATAATTCACCTTCATCTTAATCTAAAATCTTTGAGCATCAGTTTAGTTATATGTGATTGCGTGCAGAGGGATGTGCAGCACAACTGGGTTGGAAATCACTAACATATATTGTATTAGACGCATGACCTATATAAGATGAAGCCTGGGTGAGAGGTAGCATGACACGAGTCCAGGCATTTGATGGCTACATCTTATTACGGTGTAATACACAGCAAACAAGATAATTACTAAAAAAGGAGGTCAGCATTAAATAATAATTCAATGAAGACCACATGCAGGTTTTTCTAGGTCTGGTTACCACAGTAACAATGCTGTATTTGAAAACACAGTTGTCTCATATCAAATTTCTTATATGCCATGAAATGCTGATTATTGTTTTGTGTTTAATATGCATTCCAGGTCTAAGAAAATAATCACATCATCACAATTAAATATAATTTCTATCAATGTTTTTATCAATGCTTTAGAAAACAAATAAAAAACAATTAAACTATCTGTTAAAGGGAATTCACAAAGGTTTTAACCAATGATTAGTTCAATGATTTATCAAATAATTGTTTAAACTTGTAAATTTAGAAACATTTTATGACATTGTGTAAGTTTTACTCTTTCTATTCTTTTTTATGCTGGGGTTAATTCAAGGTTATTTTGAGGGAACTGGAGAAAAATTTCTTGAATTGTTTTTGTTTTGAGTATCTTTAGTATATTATCCTGTTTTACATTTTTACATGTCTCAACTCTTTTAATCTATACATGGCGTTGTTTATAACTGTGTGTAACCCATTTATATTTTTTTGTCTGTCCAAAAAAGGGTCTTTCTTGTAAATGAGACTGCATCGCTCAGTGGGTCTAACTCAGGGTTAACTCTGAAAAGAAAGTATTGCTCAACAAAACAATCATTGTAACTTATCCTTAATTGCAGCTTCAAACTAGTTACTGTTAAACTTCTTTTCGCCTACCGTAACTCCAGGGTTTAAACTTAACATTTCTAGATCTGCATGGACTGAATCTGGATAACCCAAATATTCTGGTCCAATCATGTGGTAAGCACTCCCCTGCTGAGGCCTTTCAGACATCATCAAAGTGGCCACCCCACAAAGAACCTCACCAGTAGGAGTGGGCACGGTGTCATAATTAATAAACATGAGTCTAGCTGGCTTCCTGGAGCAGGATTACAGAGAACGGGACCTAGTCTATACTGATTTCTTGAGTGTCCCGGAAGGGGGCTGATGAGTCTCTTCTCTGGCCACTGGAAAGCCTCATCACACACCTTTCTCAGCACTCACAAACAGCATCTTCCCACTGGGTCACACACCTCACTCTACCCGTGACACAGTTACTATGACAACCTCCAACCAATTCCTCTTTTCAGCCAAGCTCACAAACTGTAAGGGGTTGTGGGTGGAGGGACACATACACCCACTCATGCACTTGCACAGACAGGCACAGCATGGCAATCTCTCTTTGATGCTGATGCAAAGAGACTGGTACACTGAAAACCTCCCATCCTCCTCCTCCTCCTCCTCCTTATGAGATGGCACTTTGGTCCTGGAGTGTGATGTGAGGGGAAGCAGGATGCACCCCGCCCACTCAATCACATGATGCCATCAACCACAACCAGCCGGAGCAAACATCCCGTATCCTCGTTTCTGATTTATTCATAGAAAGGCGTAAATTATTCAGGTTCCTGACCAGATAGTGGCACCCAAACTATCCCAGATGTGAGAACATTATAAACAGCATTGAAAGTGTCACTCACTGTTAAATCCATCAATCAGACTAGATGGAAAAAGAAGCCAATACTGCGGGGAAATTCACGGTCTTACAGTACATACAGCGTAGCAGCAACAAAGGCCGTCATCCTTTCCATCCAAATGCTAGGAAGATTAGCGGTGGGGAGATGTGACAATGTACAAAAATAGCTTTCCAGGCCTGGGTGGGTTTCCAGCTACACCTGCAGAAAAATCAGATCACAGAGCAGCCTGTGTGTTCACTGAACTAACTGTGAAGGTGAGACTGTCAGTAACACCAATAACCACTCTGCCATCCTCTCCACGCAAAAAGGATGCAGCCGGGCTTTTCTGGCAGTGGAACGCAATGAGAGCTGATTATTTTTAACAAAAAGAGTCACGCCAGTGGGCCTACAGTCATGCACTCAGGTACTGTGCTGCATTCGATTCAATGACCTCAAAAGGTAAAATCAAAATGACAGTGAACCATGCAAGTAATGTAGCTCCAAAATCTACCAAAGTATTGACCAACTAAACTCAAGGTGTGATGATGGATATAAACAAAAAGTTGGAGGAACTAGCTTATTTCTATCTACCCCCAGAGGGGCGTAAATGTCTTACAAATGTCAGGACGATCCATCGGTTAAGATATTTCAGTAAGAAAACCTAAATCTCAAGGACAAGTTGGCCCCTGAGGAGGAAAATCAGGAGCAGTCATCAAGCTTCCTTGTCTGGGAACTCTGACTGTCATCATGTGCAAAATATTTTGAGAATCCATGTAATGGATAGACCTGGTCCATTTAAAAAAGTAAGTTTTTAGTTTGTTTAGTTTTTTTGTCCTCAGTCATCAGTGAGAATGTAAAAGGTCTGCAAAAAATGTCAGACATTAACTAAACTTAGGTAGCTTTAAATAATATTATTGGATTTATTGTAATTAGTTTAATATCTAGTAATTAATTTCTTTTTTTTTCTTAAGCATTTTTGGGTTCTTGTGGCCTTTATATGAAAGTTGTTTGACAGGAAAGAGGTCAGAGACAGCAGGGAATGACATGCAGCATAGGGTCCCAGGCTGGGATTCGAACCTGGACCAGCTACAAGCGAGGATCAATAGCCTCTGCACATGAGGCGGGCGCCCAACCCACTGCGCCACCCCCCCCCCTTTTTTTAATATATAATTTTTTAGCCCATGTTTTTCCCCATTTTCTGGGCATAGCTCTTCCTCTGCTGACTCCGGGGAGGGCCCTGCACTGAGCTCAAGCCTCCTTCTTTACTTGAGGAGTGAGCAGGCCCTTCTTTTCACCCGACGGGCAGGGTTTCCCGGCTGGACGTAGCGCGTGGAAGGATCACGTTATTCCAGCCGGATCCTCCCCACCCCCTCGGGCGCCCCGGCCAGCCAGTGGGAGGCAGTGTACAGCCCAGGACTGGAGCATGTTTTTGTGGGAGTAGCTAAAATTAGCTACCCAAGGGAACACGGGGAGAACATGCAAACTCCACACAGAAAGGCCCTTTACCAACCCCACCCAGGGCATGGGCGCCGATGATGCGGAGGAACAAACACACCCTCAGTGAACCCGGGACATTCTAGCTGTTAGGTGAGCTGCGCTACCAGCTGCGCCACCGTGCCGCCTTAGTAATTAATTTATCAATTCTTATCTATGAATGCAATTGTCTTCTTGGTGCTTCTTTTTTTTTTTTTTACTGATGACCTACAAATAAGTTCCTGTTTCATGCAATTTGTTGCACTAACTTGTCCTCAATGACTGAATGGTGTTTGTGGTTAAGTTATTGTTTTTTTTCACCTTCTATTTATTGGAAAGACTGCAAAACTAAATTGCCCATCAGAAACAAAATCGTATGAATCTTGGAAAAAAAGTGCTGATTGTTACAGCAATGTGTACAGATGAGCATGATATGCCCTCTTTAAGGCTGAACTCAGGCTCAAACTTAAGAGTTTTAGGTGAAATTTTGGTCATAGGCAAATTTTGAAGGCTGCAGTCTAATGGCCCAGATATGATCAGTGATCAGTTGGAAATTACATACAAAGATTTGACTAATAAAGTTCAGGCTCCAACCTGTGTCTGCAGTCAGTGAAGGAAGGGTTTTTAATGAGTCATTAGTGAAAGGTTTTGGCCAGTAAGATTGCAATAGATGAGGTGAAAAAGAGAAGGGGAAAAGAAAATACAACAAGCATGACAGGGAAAGTCAAAGAAAGTAGTTGATGTGGAAGAATTTGGTTGATGTTTAGCAAAAGCACACATAGGTGAAGAGGGCTCTGCAGCCCATGATTTAAACGGCAAAGAACATCATCATCATTGCAAAAACATCTCCAAAACACCAGAGATGACTCCAAAACAAAAAGGCAACATCAACTCCAGCTGCAACCTCTTCACCCTGCTGCCATTTCCCAATCAATTCAGAAGGATCTGCTGTCATATCAGCTGATTCAGAAGCAGTTTATTTCCTCAAGCTGAAAGGTCTCTGACATCACACATCTTGAAGTTACTTTCCACAAATCTTATTGTATAATGATTATTAAAGTAATCAGCAGGGGTGTTTCACCAAGCTTACAGCAACATTTTCATCCAAAGCAAATCCTCATCTTGATCAAACGGCTGGGCATGACATCATAACACGCAGCAAAGATGTTGTAAAGCAGGGTCACTTGTGTTTAACATAACATTGCAATAAAACTGGAGCTCACATGGACAGAAAGCCAGAGAGCAAAAATTGGCTGATAGTGAGTGAAATTAAAAGCCTCCCCATATCTCTGCAGCAGAGTAGAAGCTCCCTGAGCAGCAGCAACAAATCGCATCAAAGCACAGCAAGCCCACACAGCAGTAAAGCAAAGGAGCACTTCAAAAAGGAAAATGTTGGTTTTCGGCAGCAGTGTACACACCTTGGCATTAATATAGGGGTCAAAGGGCCCACAGCGTTTGAACTCTTTATGGTCTACAGAGCTCTGGGAGGGAGGAAGAGAAGATAGGTCGATGGTTTTGGTTCAGACAAGCAATGAATGAATGAGCGATGATCACAAATGAGTCAAACTAAATAAAAGGAGAAAAGAAAAATCAGAGTTGAGTTAATGAACAATCAGATGTCATGAAAATGCGGAGAGAAATGACACAAAATGAGACTGAGATAGACCAGGATATTTGTTTGATTTTTTTTTTTTTAATCCTGACTACATCTAAAAATAAAGCTCAGGATGTGTCATTTCTCCTCATTCCAAACAGGCCAGGCCAGAGATGGTTTCAGTCCGGAGCCTTTCTGTGCAATTAGCAAACCATTCAAAATATCAAAAACAGGAAATAAAGCAGTTAAAATGGTTAAAGGAAACAAGGCACATCTCACTTTAGCACAGCATCGAAGCACTTCACACTATCACATTATCAGAGGAGAAGTTAGCCTCATGATGCACTGAGGTTACCGCACTGCAGTCACATTCTTTTCCTTCAAACACAGATCATGCCATGCTCAACTAGGATTTGCAATCTAATGATCGGAATGTGGCATTTTGTTAAAAATGATCTCATGGCCGCTGCCTAAACTATCAAAGGTCAGCTTAATGTGCTGAAAAACAAAGTCTCATTAGTAGTCTAAAAGTGTCTTCTGCAGCAACACACCACTACTGCTTTCAGTGAAGACGGTGACCATCTGTTAAATGTGCTCAATGTGCTAAAAAAAAAAAAAAGTGTAAAGGTGACCAAAGTAAACATGTGCACACTAGCACAGAGGAGTAAACGACGCAGCGGTAGCAGACCTGCTCATTGAGTTTGGGGTGTGAAGGTCCTTGGTGAATGAGAAGTTTTACGATATGCTCATCTCCCTTCCACGCAGCCAGATGGAGAGGGTAGCAGCCCTTGTTGTCTGCAATGTTGGTCAAGGCCTCATTCCGCAGCAGCGCCTCCACCACCTCGCTGTGGACGGATGAAGAGACAAGGCAGGTCAGAACCATTATGAACCACGCTAATTAACACACAATCAATAGCTCCATATACTCATGGGATGCCAGTGAGTGAGGGCAGACTTTGTTTTTACATAGACCATACACACACACTCACACTTCGTTGATCTACTGTACCTGTGTCCATTAAGGGCGGCGTGGTGGAGAGGGGTGTATCCAGTGCTGTCCACACAATTCACATTGGGGCCCCTCCAGATGCTGGACAGAAAAAAAGGATTGTTAGGTTTCTGTAAAATAAGAGTTAAGAGAGGACGTAGCAGCCAGGTTGCAACATACTCATTATGTGCATAATCATTCACACATGGAAAACATTTAAGACAGCTGCCAATCTTCCTAGCGTCACAGCTAGTTTCTTCCCAGAACCAGACCGTGGAATACTCTAAGTTACATCTCAGATGCTACAGGCTTCAGTTAGCATGTTATGTGTTAAAGTTCATTACAGTATGATTTTTTTTGGAAGGGTTGACAAAAGAAAGCCTCTTCTTTCTTTTTTCCCTCTTTATTTTCTTTTTCCCTTTTTAAGCCTCTTCTTTTTAAATGAAGAAGCCACAATACTTCTGAAAAAAAAGGCCTCATTCTCAAATATTTTTGACAAATCTTGTTTAATTGTTATGAAGTTATACAAATGGAGTTTTTATTGAAAGCCCTCTGTCAGATTCATGAATGTGTTCGTAAGCCGCTAAATTATTTGTATCTTTTCTCTCAAACTGATGAATATCAATCCCTGTAAGTTGGAGGGACGGTCCAGCTGGCCCTTCTTTGTATAAATCCAGAAATGCCCCTAAAAAAGGCAAGACTTACGAGCTGTGTGCAGAGACGGAGATGAGGAAAAATAAACATAATGCCAAAGAACTAAGGAAAATAAATACTACTACTACTACTACTACTACTACTACTAATAATAATAATAATAATAATAACAATATTAAT
Organism: Atherina boyeri; assembly: GCA_029874935.1. Classification (NCBI taxonomy): domain Eukaryota; kingdom Metazoa; phylum Chordata; class Actinopteri; order Atheriniformes; family Atherinidae; genus Atherina; species Atherina boyeri. Next base: position 10,165 of record JAPMNP010622003.1, read on the forward strand.
AATATTAATAATAATAATAATGAAGATGTGCATTGAAATCTGTTTGATCTAAATTTTAAAGTGATATACCTCGTTATAAAGGATTACACAATGAGATTCAAATCAGTTAAAAGCAGCTTTATGTTTAAAGCAAGTGTGTGAATCTGATGAAATGAAACCTCCAAGTGAATCTGAAGGTTGGGTCAGTAGTGCTATTAACCAGGTGGCCAGGGCATAGCCTTGATCTACTAATTAAACTACACAGTATAATAAATTAAATAAAAAAATGCACATTTTAATGATTAAATACAAAATTCAGCAGGTGGATCTGGGAGTCCCAGGTGACTTGGACATTTATGGAGGGATATTCTTGTGGTTGACAGAAGTGATCTGTCGAAGGTGCTTTAATGGACATGTGTGTTCAGTCTGTGTCAGTGATGGTTTTAGACCAGTAGTAGAATTAAATACCGTCTTGACAGCGACTTGTTCTTCAATGAAATTGATTAAACAAAATTTAATTTAATTTTCCCAAGAGAGAAATAAAAACGATAGGACATGCTCTGCTATAACTTGCAATTTATTGTAAAATGACAAAATGTTTTGTAAATTACCAAAAGTTATCTTAAAAATCTTAATGAACTGGACAACACAAAACAGCAGCAGTGAAAACTTCTTTTGCGGTCGAGGTGTGATAATATGTTCTGCAGCAACAGGATCTGGGCACCTTCCATTCATCGAGTCGACCCTGAACTCCTCTTGTCTTGTTACTGATCTTCTGTGCATGTGGGTCACGTCCGGGCCGACCGAGAATAAAAATGGTCACGTGAACAGCCACACAAAAAAAACGGATTGGACAAAAAAAAAAACGGGAATTGAGCACTAAGGCTTGCTATGTGAACGTAGCCAGAGTCAAACGAGGCTTTCTGTCTGACAGATGATGCTTTGGTTGATGTTGAGTCCCAAGAGCAGCAGCTAACTTAAGAATGGCTGGGAAAGAAAAGCCTGAAGGTGTTGCAATGACCCAAAGTTCAGAATGAAAGCTGACTGAAATGCTGTGGGTGGGGGAACTTTAGAGAGCTGTGTAAACTAACGCCTGCAAATCTCAATAAACTAAAGCCAAAATCCTTCCACAATAATCTGAGAGACTAACATCATATAGAAATAATTATTTTGAGTTATTTCCATAAGAGTTGGTTCTATAAAGTATTGAGCTATGATTCATGTGTTTTTTTTATTGTTTTTTTTTAGAAACTATTCTGTTTCTGTCAAATAAATAATTGTTCTAATCATGTCCTGAGTGTAAAACCTGACACCTAAAGGAAAGAATGTTTTCTTTTTATAGAACTGTACACATATATGAAACACACCAAACAAACAAAGCCTATCCCTTTGTAAAGTCTCTAAAAGTGGGTGTGACTGAATTGCTCTGATTGCTATCTCAGAGCCCCCGTTCTCAGAACAGCTAGCCCATCCCCACCTGCACACAAGTGAATACCAACCTTCTTGCACATCTGAGAGACCACAGGAATGAGGAAGCACTGGGCTGACAGCACAAGGGAATCAGAAAACCAGGAAGGTAACAAAGCCCTTTAACCAGTGAGCAGCAGTTCAGGTGAGCTGGTTTACAGTAAATGAACCAAAACACCTGGACCAGGTCCAGAAGCACAACAGCCTTCTGTTACACAACATAAATAGAAAACAAAAAGGGATGGAGCTAAAAGGCATTAAAAGGGTAAAGTGAGAGGTAGGCCAGCATTAGTCCAGCACTCTCATTCATTTGCGCTGCTGAACTCAGCTGTCAGCTTAGATTGGTTTCTTTTAATTTGCAAAGAGGGCTTCGGTGAGGAGGACAGAACTGCAATTAATTGTTGGTGTGGGGTGGGGGTGGCTGAAAAGTGATGGAGGGAGTAATTTAAGAAGCAAAAGGACGTCTGGTGAGGCAGAGTGCCAGGACAGGATGTGAGGCTCTCTAAAAGACCAAAACACAGCCTAAATAAATCATGTGACTCAGAAATCCCAGCACTAGTGAACCACATATCTGAGACCAGAATCATCTGCCATACAGAAAGAGAACTGGAGCAAAGGAGTTGAGCTTCACAGAGAATCAATCATAGAGGAAGCAGATTTTCATTTCCATTCTTTTAAAGGGGATGAGACGTCTTTTTTTTCCCTTTTCCTACTATTTACTTTCGATATATTATAGACAACTATCTGAAAGCCATGAGAAAATACTAATCTGACAGTCTAATAAACTATAACTGGCTTGGATTTGAAGTCTTTGAGCAAGAACCCAGAACACGAGCAACACAAGCTGCACTTAAATATTTAAATTAAAAACACCAGCTCCGGGGGGCTGATAATGTTCACAGGCGAATGATGAACTGATCCTTAACATAATCAGTGTGTGGAGGGTGTGACAACAGCTTTCTCAGTGTTCTCGTATCAGCATGACTGGATGACTTTATTTCCACACACACACACATGCACAGAGCTCATTTTTGTCGCAGTAATGGCTGTTTTGCCCCCCTAAAATACATCTCCCATAATAGCTCTAAGAGCCGCCTGCAATTACACAGTCAGAGTCGTCTCATTAAATAAGTGTCTTGTCGGACTCTGTAGCCTGCAGAACAATGGGCCTGACAGAGCACAGATAGGGATGCACCCCTCTGCTACTCACAATCTAAGCTGTTTATTTCTTGCAGCAGGCCCTTCTATGTCTCATCTTACAAGTCAGGCAGCCACAAAGTCATGGGACATCAGTAGCAGTGCTTGGAGGAAACACTTGGGAGGGAAAATGTGGTGGGAGGAAATGCTAGGGGCTGATAAATTTCTGTTAGAGAAGGGGGTTAAATGTGCAAGCTACGATTATGTCTGCTCTGAAGGGCACCGCACAGACACTTCTTCTCAGTTTCTAGATGCCAAATTTGCAGTAAAGAGTTCAGCAGCACAGCCGTGTGTGTGGCTGCAGGACGCATCAGAAGGGGAAAAACGGACATGGAGAAGGAGCCATAGCTGTAGTAGCTGTCCTAGATAAAACAGTTATGTAACTGCTAAGAGCGAAAATCCCGTATACAAATTAACATAAACATGAACACAGCAGTGACTGTGGCACGAGACTACAGCATAAATCAGCCATAAGGCTAGAACGGTTACCAAGGCAATGTTACACACCAAATCAGCATGACGTTCTAATGTCATTCAAATGAGACCTTTGCGCTATACTTGGAAGATTGTGAGCTCAGTGTACCACAGAGCAGATCCGAGTTTTAGCCCTGAATTTTGCCAGTTGTTGCATAGTGTCAGATGCATCATGAGACAAAAGACTTCCCACTCACATTTGTCAGCCATTTTGATGAAAACTTATGACAAAGGCAAATTACTTACTGCAAGAACAATATCTTCCAAAAAAATGAAGGGGGAAAAAACAACAACTTTGTAACATAAACACTGCTTTACGTGTGTCTCGACCAAACAGGAGCGCAACGCACCACAAGCTACAGTATTCTGCTGGCACAATATCACATTTCTAGTCAGCGACATGGTTGTTCATTAATCCTATCTAAATCACCCCTGTGAAAAGCAAACCCAAAATGTGTGTTCATTACATTTTTTTCCACAAAGTATTTCAGTTTGCCATTAAGAAAGCTGCCAGCAACAGCAGCTTTAAGCGCAGCACAAGTGTTGCATCCTCCGGGCATTTTGGCAGCGTGGCACTCAAGGGCATGAGTCAGAGTGGTGCTCGACAATCCACTTCATCCTCTTACTACGGCTCACAACCGACCTAACTGAGGGAAGGGGCTTAGGCCCATAGCGGGGCAATGGGCAAAACAGAGTTGATTTGGTTTGGGAGGGTGGGGGCACATTCATGGGAACTGGCTGAGGAATTCCTGTTTGAAAGGCTGAGCTAATCCTTAATTTGCCTGAGGGAATATCAGCGGGATGAAGCTGGAGTTTGAAAGAGATTCTGGGGGGCTGTAATTCTGTGTTGTACAAAGCCTGGTCACTACGAGTGGAGGAACCATAATAACATGTTCCAACTTTTATGTATTGTTTGCATTAGTTAGCAGATATTAGTTACAAAGAATGAAAATATTTCATAAAGGCAATTCTTTCCAAAAGATGTGGGCTTAAACATAAATCTCCATTGTTTATTTCCCTTTTACTGAACCCTAAATATCATAAAACCCACAAATTAATATTAGAGTTTGGTTTTCAGCTTCTAAAATAAAACCAGATGACTTCAATATGCCTAACTGATATATATCTATGAATTCCACTTAGAAAAACAAGTAAATTAAAAAGCAAGCAACCACTATATATGTATGGACAAGCAATCCTTTTCACCCTGAAGCAAACAGTTTCCAATAATTCCAGTGGGACCAGTATATGGCCAAATGTTTATCTATGGAGCCCTGGGGAAAAGGCAAGGCAAACGCCAGTAGTGGCTTAATGCAAATAGGAACCCAGGTGAGTGTGAACCCAGTGTCAAATAAACAGATTTGTCCTCCAGCCTATTAGCCGTGTGTCTACACTGCCAGGGATTAGTTTGGCCCGGGGCAGCGAGCCCAGAAGTGACTGGCTCATGTCAGCCACCATCGGGGAAATTGGGCTTAGTTATGCATACTGCTGGCAGGTGCTGAAACCAGATGCCCTCAAGCCAAACAGCCAACCTGACCATTTTCAAATCCTGCAGCATCAGCCAGAGTTCCCATGCAGGCTGATGATTACACTCAGAACAACAATCTCAATTGAAGACAATTGGAGATAGAAGTTGTGCAAAACTCTCAATTCCCAAATAATTTGTTGACATTTTGTTTCCAATAAATCAGACATTCTTGAAAACCTTTAAAATGCTCATGGAGAACAGTTTTCCAGGCTTTCTTTAGGAATGTCAAATGTTTTTTGTAGACATCGGCTGCTTTTTCCCTCCGTTCAACCAGGTCTTTAAATTGACCATTTTCAGAGGAATGTGTTGTTTTATTTTGTAAAACCATTTATCATTGATCTACGAATCATTTAAGCATAAAAAAGGCCACTAACTTAAAGGATGAGCCAGCATTGTGCTGACACATAACAGATAGCTCATATCTTTAGGCACTTCACGAAGACCATTTCTTTAAAGCCAAAGATAAAGCAGTTCGACAGACATAAATAGTAGTTTTGCATCAACAAGGTGATTTCCAAAGAGCTATTAGTTGAAAACTTGGCACATCTCAGCATGGTGTTTAATGTGTCCTTAAAGGTTTGAGGAAACTGGCAAGTGAATGACAACAAAGGGAGTGGCAGGGCTTAGAAAACCATCTGCAACAGATAAACAGTGGCTACAAGTGTCCTTAATAACTATGCAAGAAAATCCAACAAAGACCTGACACAGTACTTACAGAGATACATCTGGATTTTCTGTTGATCCATCCACAGTTCACTGAAGCCTCATCAGGTATGGTGACTTAGGGCATGGTAAATTACATAAGAGGTGGACTGAAAATCAACATTATTGAAGCAGTGTGGGATCCACTTAACAGAGAAGGAAACAAAAGGCAGCAACATCCAAATAAATGCTTTGAAATGTCCTTAAGAAACCTGGCAAACTGCTCCTTAAAATAACTTAAAGAAATTACAAGAAATATTTAAAGAGGGCAAGCTCTCCTGCAAGGATAAAGAATAAGAATAAATGTGGTAATAACAAATACTGACTCTCATTCTTGTTAGAATTTTACAAACCATTTTTGCCAAATATACTACTCACAAAACATTAGGGCAATTTCCCTTTCTGTATGATGTCAGAATGTACCTAAAATGCACTATATCCTTTACAGATTAACTTGACTTTCTACAACAGGTCAATGTCTCAGAACGTATTTGTTTTGTCTGATTCAAATACAAATAAACAATCCTGTTTATCATGCTGTTCACATTTTGACATCATCAGACCAAGATGACACCGAGCACATGAAAAGTTAATGAGACACTGATATTTTTATGTTGTAGTATACTCACCACTGTTGTTAGCTATTGCTTCAGTACATTATTTGAGATGAATAAATTATAATTGAATGATTCAACAACTTAATATCCTACATTCATATAATATAATATCAGTGTAGCATGAACCTTTGACAATCTCTATAAATTTCACCAGGAAGCTCAATATCTCTAACTTTTTGTGAGAAGTGTATATACATTACTACTTAGACAATAAATAAATAAATGAACGGGGGTTCAAAGAATTATATGAAACAGTTATAGGAAGGTTTAAACAAGCCTACGGTCCTTGTCATTTTGGGAATGCATCAGACCATTTATGGTTGAGAAAAGTTAAGGGATCTCTTAGGTGGATTGTGAATCTTGAGGTGACATGAATATCTGTACCAAGTGTCAGTCCCTCCAGTAATTGCCAAGAGATACATTCTGAACCAGAGAGGCCAACCTAATGGAGAAGTCAAAGGATCGCCAAAGGTAATAGGTTTTATCCTCTGGGGTATGTGAATTTATCCCTGCAGTTTCACAGCAATTCATCCTCTAGTTATTGACACAGGACTGCCAGATTTGCTCATGTGAAAATTAAAATAAAAATCAAAAGCTTTAGGAAGCTTTTTTGAGTTTTTGAGGTAAGAAGTCTTTTAAAACAAGCAAAGACAAGATTGCCATACCACATGAATATTTTCAGTTCTTCAAAATGCTTAAAACAGAGTAGAATGTTTCAAAACTATAACATGAGAACAATGGCTCATTTGTCAGTAAGAGTGAAAAGATTCAACAAAGCCTGATTGAGTTTTCATGGCTCATAACACCACAGTGAACATTTCACAGTGCAACTGTGTCACAACAGGAGGTGTGAATAAACTGCATGTGCCCAACAAATGTAGTCAGAGCAGTCTAACAGGATCCAGCAGAAACAAGACCGTCCATGGTCATGGAAACTACTGGTTGCAGGCTGACTAGGGCGGATTAATATAGCAGGAAAAAAGGTAACAGAAAATAAGCCAGCAAATGGGGAAAGACTACAAAAAAAGCAATTCAAACACAGCCTGCACCTCAAAGAGTTTCCAGACTGACTTCACAGCAGACACGCAACTATCCAGATCGGACTTAAACAGCCTCCACTGTGCATTTTGCTTATAAGAGCAAGTTCAGTTTCAGCTAAATTCCTGCTAGACAGCACAGTTATTTTCATTCACACTGACAACCCACTTCTTCATGTAGAACTTCTGTGTGATTCTATTTAAATAGCAGAAGTTTTGTTTAATGTTAGTTTGCTAAGAAAATTATCAGCAAGTCATTGTTTAACCAAGTCTTTTCAGAAGCCTTTTTTTCGTGACCACAAAACTTATCATCCACCTTCCCCTCATGAATGATGCTCTGCATGTGTAAATATGAAAGTAGGAGTGTTTCAGTCATACTGCTGCTTATCTGCTTAGTCATGCTCCAGTTAATCCACTGCCAAGTTGGTAGGTTTCCTTCACATGGTTTGTAAAAAAAACAAAACAATAGAAAATGGGATTTAAAGAAACAAACATCTTGGCTAATTTGCTTCCTGTGTCAACATATTGAAGGCAGAACCGTTAACTCCAGATCCAAGTGTAATATGTTTGAAGTCTGATGGCGCTGCAGAGGTTGGCGTGGGCCCAGCAGGTGGGCAAGAAGACTGCTGAGAGAAGCAGGGAGGTAAAGCAAGGGAGACGCCAGGGAGCGAGCCAGATGGAGGGGGGAGTCTGGGTCAAGCACTGCAAACAAGCAGCGAACACATGGAGATCTTCACGGGTACACAGAGGTTAATCATTGTGGTGATATTTCCTACCGTCAGGATCCAGAGTTAAACCACAAACTAAGCAGCTTTATCATTTCCTTTTGTTATTATGAGCTTTAGTGACCAAAGAGAAACAAACCTAACAGACCATAATTGTACATCATGTGTTGCAATATTTCTCTTGTCAACTTTATTCTTCTTCAAAACAGGAAGCACACAAAGATGGAAACTGTAAAAGACAGCATTTTCTTTTAGAAACCATACAACTAGGACATACTTTGCAGAAATCATTCCTCCTATCAGCATTTCTTGCAGTATTTACCAGAGATATTTTTCCATTTCATTCCAAATGAAAGCAGCTTTTCCCCTCACAAACTAATCACCAAACCCCTGACCCACTTGGATGGAATCTATTTATAGCCGACC
>JAPMNP010622114.1:0-10187 GCA_029874935.1 Atherina boyeri
CACACTATATTGCCAAAAGTATTCGCTCACCTGCCTTGACTCGCATATGAACTTTAGTGACATCCCATTCCTAATCCATTGGGTTCAATATGCCGTTGGTCCACTCTTTGTTGCATTAACAGCTTCAACTCTTCTGGGAAGGTTGTCCACAAGGTTCAGGAGTGTGTTCATGGGAGTTTTTGACCATTCTTCCAGAAGCGCATTTGTGAGGTTGCACACTGATGTTGGAGCGTAGGTGTTCTATCGGGTTGAGGTCAGGACTCTGTGGAGGCCAGTCAAGTTAATTCACACCAGACTCTGTCATCCATGTCTTTATGGACCTTGCTTTGAGCACTGGTGCACAGTCATGGTGGAAGAGGAAGGGGCCAGCTCCAAACTGTTCCCACAAAGTTGGGAGCATAGAATTGTTAAAAATGCCTTGGTAAGCTGAAGTATTCAGAGTTCCTTTCACTGGAACTGAGGGCCCAAGCCCAGATCCTGAAAAACAACCACACGCCATAAACCATAAAGTCTCCTCCACCAAACTTTACACTTTGCACAATGTAGTCAGACAAGTACTGTTCTCTTGGCAACCGCTAAACCCAGACTCGTCCATCAGATTGCCAGAGGAAGAAGCGCTCCAGAGAACTTGTCTCCACTGCTCTAGAGTCCAGTGGCGGCGTGCTTTACACCACTGCATCTGACGCTTTGCATTGCACTTGGTGATGTATGGCTTTGATGCAGCTGCTCGGCTCGGAAACCTATTCTATGAAGCTGATCTGCACACTGTTCTTGAGCTAATCTGAAGGCCACATGAAGTTTATATACACTCACTAATTAGCCATCATTAGTTTACGACTCAAGTTCTTCTGCATTAGATTTAGAGTCATTCTTTACATTTTGACAGCTCAGCTGCAGTATCATAATTAACAGCTATTTATTTAAGCATACACAAGCTGAAGAAAAGAACAGTGAGGTGGTGCACACCCTGGAGAAAAAGAGCAACATCTGAACAGCAAGGTCCTGCTGTACTAAAACAATGTTTCCAGTAGGAATAGCCAAGAGCTGTTTACTGGTTATCAAGGTCAAGATTATTTATTACAACATTATACCATAAGGCAGTGTACTGTGTGTTTAGAGGTATCTAAAGAAATTAATCCAGCGCAAGGGCTGCCTTAGTTAGTATTAACAGCTTTTATTGATTCTGTGTCAGTGAGTTACTGAGCCAGACCTATGACATAGTTATTTCAGACTGTAGTTGTGACAGTGTTGAATTGGTTTATAATTTTATGAAATGCGTTTCCAATATTTTGTCTGTCCTTACACTTACACCCATGTGGGGAGCTGCTGGTACTTAATAAGAATAGGAACATTAAAATGGCATCACCCTGTATTTCCTGTTGTATGATACCAGTTAATTTGTCCTGGTTATTTGCTCTGTGATTGCTGAATGATGAGCCTCAGGCAGCAACTCTGTGAGTGTAATTGCAGTGCTTTTTAGAGAGTTTTCTGCTTGACTTGTCACAGCATTACCCTGGAAGGTGTTCGATGTAAGCTGCTGTCACCTTTCTATATCATTGTGATACATTGCCTGGCTATTTGGTGTGTGTCCACACCCCTGACACATCGTCTTTGTTGTCATGTTTGCCTCATTGACAGATGCATCGTACATCCTGAGGTTAAGTCATGTCAGTGACATGATTAGGTATGAAAAGAGCATCCTGGAAAGGCTGAGTCAGTATTGCATGGTCGTGGTATTTAGGCCCTCAGATAGCAACACTTAGAAAAACACCGGCACAATTCTGATGTGGAAACGACTGCTTGGGCTTTCAATTTCAAAGTCAAGCGACGGTAAAGGGACATATTAGTGCACACAGTATTGATACCCATCCTATGTTAATGCTTTAATATTCACTCTTATACAGATTTTTGAGCAACATATGTTATCACACAGATGAAGTATTTCTCAGTAAAGGCTTATTTCAGCAAGGTAATGCCCAAACATATATTTTATATATTAGAGTACTCTGCTTTTTAATATTTTGAATGATTAATAGGCTTGCCACCTGTTCAGCCCTTTTTGTTGAAGGAAAACATTTGCAGCACATTGAAATTGAAATATAACAGAGGAGCCACAGAACTACTGACATTTTCTGAAATTTTATTTATCGTACATAAATAACTAACTATAGCAATTGCCTCCTTGGCGCAGTTCAAAGAAGAAATGATTGTATACAGTGTTAGACATGCCCCTTTAAACATTTTGAAAATATGTTGTGCAACCAAGCTCAACTCAAATTAATTGTTAGATACAACTGTACATTATATCAAATCTCAGATTAAATGTAGGGCCTAGATTATTTGCAATCCATTCCATTTTGATTCTGTATGAATTTAGCCAACCATTCCATGTTTTTGGTCAACAGAGTTGTACATTAAAAGATAATCCTATTCCAAAATTAATAAATAAACATATTACAATCATTTATATTTGGTTTAACAATTGCTACTGTAAGTGATATTTAAATGAACACATTGTTACTGTGGTTAAACTGAAAAATGTGACAGGCATACATGGAAATAACCTTCAAGTTCAAGATGTGAATACTCAAGAAATTTTCAAATGAAAAAACTTCCATAGATCTGGAAGCACTCAAGTTGCTGCCAAATTCTACTTTGCAAAATTAAAATCTTGACATATAGCACATAGTCTTCTCGATCAATCCCAAGAGAGCTAATCCTGTTAAACACAACACATTCACCCACGCAGTGGCACACCCATTCGCCTGGCCCTGCAGCATACTCACACTAGCATACATGATGTAAACATTTAGCTTTTTTTCCTCCAACCCTCTGATTCTCACAAACCCTCATTCCCAAATGTGCAGACATCCACACAGCAGTTCCCACACGGATGCACAACAGTGTACACACATCGCCACACTTTTTCCCCTGTTGACAGCATGACACAGTGAACTGAAGCTGAAAGATGACCCACTCACCTTTAACGCAACACAGAAGTAACATGTTGCTGAGTAGGTGATTGCTTTTATTCCTCTGCTCTCTCCCCACAGCTCTCTGTGTGAAGCCACAAGTGATAACATAGACACACATTAGAAACAGCACACACAACTGTGGCCCTAAAGATGGATACAAGAAAGGAGAGAGCAAATATACAATATGATTGATAGACAATTTCTTTTTTTTTCCAAGACAGAATGAAGTTGCAAATATTGTGGGAGTCATAAAGAGGATTTGGAAAAACAGGTGGACGTAACAAGCAGAAAGAGAGAGAGAGAGAGTAAAAGAGGGATGAATTTGGAAAGAGTAAAAGGGGCAAACAGATGAAGAATGAAAGGCATGGGTGGGTGACAGAAAAAAGAAGGGGTTAAGTGAAAGAGAGATTGGCCTTTTTCATCGTAAGATGGCCTGGCTGTCTGCCTGTGACACGTTCACTGAGAGAACTCAGCGAATATCACATTGGCTTCACCTGCCAGCGCTGCCCTGCTGCTCTCTTGTCAAAGCTGCCACAGACCAATAGTTCATGCACACACATGCACATCCACACACAGTTCATACTCTCTCACTTCTGCAGCCATCCCACAGAGCCAAGCTGCCACTATTTCACCGTAATAAGATTCAGATCTGGCTGCTCCACCCGCTCAGCGTATGGATTTCCCTATAATGACATTCTGAGGGAGATTGAGTTTGCTTTTGTAAAACAGAGGGCTTGAATCAGCAGAGAGGGAGCCTGAGTGCAGCTGCCATTCCACATTTTGCTACAAGTGCGTTTCTTCTCTTTCAACTTTACTCTTAACAGTGCTGATACACGGTGACACCTTGTAGAGCCAGTCTGTCCCAACTGGGATTTGCGTATTTCGCTGGGTTGAACATAAAATATCAGTATTCAGAGCACGCTGCGAGGGATTTGGACTGTTGGCTTAGTTTGGGCAGTTTTATAAGTGTTGTTAGTCAAGTAAGCCCCCATGGGAGTTGTGTGCTATTCTTTTCTAACGGAACTCAGTAGTATTACAGTGAGCCATTTGAAAAACACTGACTTTATTGGGGCAACTGGTTTGTAGCTTTTTTGGTCTGGCTTCAGCTGCTTCAACAAGTGGAGGAGATGCGGAGAGAATAATTGCTGTTCCATACTTTACCTGTAGCACCATCTTGTCATATTTAGTGGCACTGACCCACTAATGGAGCTGATAAAATATCACATGCGCAAAATTATACCTCTGGGATTATATAACAAGGTTGCGGGGAGGCACTGGCAAAATATAGTTACAAGTCTTTCCCCACGGCCTGCTGGAGAAGCATTTATCCAGCTTCTGTCATCCCCACATGGTAGACAAATATAATTTCATAGCTCTTGGAGGAAGAAAATGCCTTGAGAACAAAGCTCCATCTGCATAGTCAGAAGTATGTGGGATTATCTTTTTCTTTACGGAACAAAACTTGCATAATCCAGGCTCGCCTTTGGAAAGGAATGACTGACTGTGAAAATCCAAAAACAGGAAACAAACTGGTATCATGATATCACAGAAACCCATCAAAGACTTAAACAATTATATTTTATTATCACAATCACTGATGTGTAGTTAGCATTTTGCTTAGTAGAGTTCCCTGTTCATGTATTTTCAGTCACTCATGCAGAAGTGGGTCACAGTGATTCAAGCAAAGCAGTCCACATGCCTCTCCAGCAAATTTCCTGCTTCTACTGGGGATCCCTTGGCATTCCCAGACCAGATGGGATATAATCACACAAGTGCATTTTGATTCTACTTTAGGGTCTCCTATCAGTCAGACATCCTAAACAACAGCTGCACAATAAGATATAATACCTGTTTGGTATGAATCACATAACAGTTACACTAAATAACTTCTCTGACTGGATATTAAGAGATGCATCTGCAGTTACCAAACATTGTATGTATTTGTCTCCAAATTTCACTGCATTTATAATACAATACCTTGAAACAACAGGAATACAAACTCACAGATACTTGACACATGATGCAGTGTGACCAGTGCAATATTCTCGTTGCATTTTGTGGTTCAGTGGCCGTTTGTGCATGATTGCTTTTGATGTCTTTTTCCACGCGATTACTTGCACTCGCTCCACTTGTTACCTGCTGCTTGACCTGCAACTTTTCAGCCATAATGCAGCCTCTTAGATCTGCACAGATCAAAATAAACTGTTAAATAGTCCTCCAAACTAGTTGTTGCTGTTTTTCAAAATGGCAAATCTTACAAAACGAGCGCTACCTGTATTCTGAAACTGTTACTATTAAGCAGTACAGTGAATTGTGTGCAAATATTGGACTTGTAATCTTAAGAGTTTTGACGTTGTAAATGGTTTGCTCACGCTTTTTTAAAGCGTTGACCTTTTTCATTGTGATGATAAGCTCTCTGTATTTTAGAGCTTAGCACTCAGGATAGGTGCTGGCCCAACATAATATTCAGAGTCGACCACAACAAAGACAAAGACCTCGAAGCTCATCAGCATCACTCACTCCTCATCTCATTCCATAATGGACTTTCTGTCATCTTTCTGAGGCAGTGCTGATGTTGTCTCTACTTTTGGCTCAGAGATGGATGCCTTACTCTCTTAGTTTGCTTGTCTGCTTGTGGGCAATTAATCTTTTTTTTTCTCTTCTTTCTTTTCTCTTTTTGTTTTTCTGCTGATGAGGACTGAGTTGTCATTTCTAACTCTGTGTTTTCAGGCATGGAAGCAAAGTTCTTTTCGGCATTATTACCGCTGGAAACACCTAACAATGAGCAGAATGTTTGTACAGAGAGAGTGCATTGGTGCACATAAACACTAATTAATCAGCAATTTTTACGATAGGCATCAGATGAATCATCATTATAAGCCTGCCAGCAACAGAACCAGAGTGAATTACAATTAACAGTTTGTCGTGTTTGCTGCTAATACTTTGCCCGTTCACAAGAAGACAACTTTTTCCACATAAGCTAGTTCAGGTGTTTGCTTCCTATCTTGCATTTAGATGCTGGACTCATGGTGAAACAGGGAGTACAGATTGTCCATTGCTTTACTCAGATGTAATCAATAAAGAATGCATCTTGTAAGCACATGTCATGTAGAACCAAAATACGATTTCATGTGTTTGCAGCAGCCAAAGTAATTGTCAGCAAGGACATTATTTGTTTTAGCCATAATGATTAGACATATTAATTTTTGATGTTCAGGAATCCGTTACAAGAGTTGATGCACTTATCACGCTAAACAGTGAAACATTTTCCATTTAACCATTGGGAATATAAATGCTGCAAAAGACTGGCGACCTGTCCAGGGTGTACCCTGCCTTTCGCCTGTTAATAGCTGGGATAGGCCCCTTGCGACCCTGAATTGGATAAGCGGTATAGAAAATGGGGGGATGGATGGAATATAAAAGCCATAGTATGCTGTCATTTCTTTTCTAAATAAAGCCATTGGTCAGACCATTTTTTTTATCACTGAAGAGCAGAGAGGGCATTGTGAAAAATGCACATTTTTGAGTGCAGTTTCAGCTCTTTCCTGGGTAATTTTCTTCTCTCAGATAAATGTTAAAGCTACTGGTAATGCCTCCTCTGGAAAATGCAACAAAGCACTGATTAGGTTGAAATTACTGCAGGACGGAAGGAGCTGTAGACACCTACTTTCATTTTTCAAATTTTGTTTGCTGTGTGAAATTTAATTTTAGTTGCAGTTTGTTCAGTGGAGGAAACAACTCATATTTAATTTCCATTTTTATGCTGCTGACATGACTGTTATTTTATAGTGCTTAGGGTCTACACCAGACCAGCCTCTCTGTTGACTACCTTTAGTTTTTAATTGTATCCAGTAGTTCTGTGTTTGATTTTAAACATGTCCTGATTCTAATACAATAACACCCATGATGTGTTTAAACAAAAAAGCAAAGCCTCTGAATATTCTATCTTCATAACTTCTCAGGGCTTTGGTTTCAAGTCAGTATCTCAACACAAATAGGCTACTCAGAAATGATCATTGACATTTTATGCCTTGAAACTATATTTTCTTTTTTAAATTAGGACTTGTCTTTCAAAGTGATACTTCTGACTTCTATTTCTGTGCTCAATTATAATGATGCTATCTGTGTCGAGGCATCTTGTCAAAGTCATCATGCATTAAATTCTGGATACTGCAGCGCATTAATGTTCATCACATCTTAAAGCACCATTGGTGTAGTTTTCCTTTGTTTCCTAGCGTATCTGCAGTGTTAATGCAATGTAAGTGTCAAGGATAAAGGTACAAGGAAACAAGGAAGTGGGACCCAAATACAGGACTGACAGAGACTGGAGGCATCATGAAGAACTGAACTGAACAAGAAGTAAAGCAAGCAGAACATACAAGGAAAATAAAAAAGGGAACCAGTACAGCAACAGTAAATCTAACAACCCAAACCAAAGACAACATATCATGACAGTCAGAGGTATGGCAAACTGGCAACCATCACATCATTGTTCTTAGACTTTCCTTGAATATTCTCCAGGGAGCACTCCCCAGCTGGAATGTTCACGTTGTTTAAAAAAAAAGATTTTTCACTGCAGGAAATGACCAAAAGTAAACATTTGATGCGTCTAAAACTGCTAAGAAACATGAAGTTACTCACACAGGCCACTGTGGTTTGTATCGATCACTCTCAACACACTTTGCCCGCTTTGTACAAAGAGAACTTTACCTGGAGTAACAAATATATAAGTAGTGAAACCATTCTCGATCTTGAAAGCAGATGGTTTTCTCCTTCATTTGGCATTTTGCCACGCTTCTCACATTTGCACCTATTCATACAGGATTATTCAGAGCAATATACAGTATGTTAAATTGTAATGCTGTGTTTATTTATCAAATATGTGTAATTTTTGTCGGGTTGATTCATCGTGCAAAGCTAGCATTGAGGCAAGACTATGAATCAATTTAGTCTAAATGATAATCCCAGTCCCAATCGGTGTGAAACTTTTGATTTTTTACAATAAATGTTACAACTATTTTTTTTATATATAACTATACTTCTATCATCAAATACATACATTGTGAAATCAGTGTGGAAGATCCTTGCTATTTATTTTAGAAATCCAGTATGGAAATTGTGGAAAGGACATTTAATGTGCTTTTCACTCTGCTTGCAGAACCCCCTGAATCTTAGCGAGCTGTTCTTGTTAAATGAATTCAAGGAAATTACAAATGACTTGGAGGCAGGCGCAGCTGGCTGCAGATGCTGTGATCGACTATTATTGTCCATGTTTTGGCTTGCTATGGCTGTGAGGATGAATTATTCTATTTATATTATACCTCTTGTGTTTTCAGTGTTTGGGATTTCAATGTATTATGTAGTTAATACTTAATGATATGTACATGTTGATAATTTTGCATATATACCTGCAATTATATTGTGCGTGTACTGTTGTGTAACTATCATGAATGCTTCCCATCTTGACCCTAGCTTCCTTTTCTTGTAAAAGATTATACATATCAAGAGTTTTATTCTAAATAGATGCACATTCAATTTAAATAGCTAAACTTGAATTTAAAATTAAAATGTCTTGATTGCGTATGAACAGTTGTTGTCATTTCACTCCACACACACGCAGCAACACCCAGGGTTGTAGTGTAGCTATAGTACAGAATACAGATTTCAGAGCTGCTACAGCTTTTGTCTGTACGGTGGCTACATTCACAGGAGGGTTTTATTAGAGAAATGTCACTGTCAGCAGCAAGAGAAAAAGAGTTGTGATTGATGTCCCGTTAGGGCTTTGTGACAGAGGGAATGGATGCAATAGCGTAGAGTAGCCATCCAAAAATATTCCCTTCTTTTCTTACTATAGTAAAAAATAAATAAATTTAATAAGTGACTGGATGAGAGATGATGCTCAAGCTCCTAACATTGCATTTAAAAATTTAAACTAAATGCGAACCCTCAAGTAGAAACAAATGATGAAACACTTCAACAATGGTGTAGTTTGCTCAAAAAGCAGTGATGCAAATCACCATTTATTCAAAGCAAAAGAAAAAAAAAGCAACAAGCTCCTATTGATTTTTTTTCTCCTTTTTTACAGCAGCCAAATATATTACATTTGCTTATAGAGGATGTGTGTCAAGCTTGTTGCCTACAGGCTGTTTACTACACTTTCACCTCTAAACTTGACTTTTCCTATTAATCATGGGCATAAAGGAAATAAACTGTAATCTCTCAGAAGACTGCTGACTGTCTGTGAGAGATTAACAGGCAATTAACATTGTTACCGTCAGTTAGGTTTAAAACCAGTTTCCAGGGTGTGCTTATCTATTGTTCCTTTTTCTGTTTGTGGTATTTGACTTCATCTTGTGTATTTTATCAGCCCAGTAAAACTCTATGCTGCTCACGTTTTAAAGATGTCAGATGAGCTTTGCTTCAGCTGATCGGTGTTGATCTCAGATCTCTCTTGTGCTTGTGTTGTCAAGCCTGGAGGCACCTGCTAAGATTTGGCTCCTGTTTTCACAATCCCAGATGTGCATTTATTGACGGGATTGAGGAGGGATAGAAAACAAGCAAAATTTTATTACAGCTGCAGGAGAGTAGGAAAAGTAGGATAATGTATGGAGCTGCAATGCCTTTCCTCAGAGCTGTCAGGGCTTTATATGCTCCCCGTCACGGTGCTCTGCACTGGCTGATGACTTCATGGCCCTGAAATAGGTGTTTTCATCAGAGGAGACCTCCCTTTCCCACTAAACGATTAGACAGACCGTCATTTCACTTTTGATTGCCGTGCATTGCTCAGAAATCAATTTTAATGTTGTGGCCTAAACGATGTGACGTGATATGTTGAGTTGTGTGACGTTAGCATAAAAAATCAATCAAAACACTGCTCTCTCCTCATGTTGTTTTCTTCTCTACGTTTTATTCCAGGATAATTTCCCTGCGGGAAACCCAGAGCGTCTCCAAGATCTGAAGTCCACTGTTGATCTGCTGACTAGCATCACCTTCTTCAGGATGAAGGTAGTGTGCTGTTTGTTTGTTGGTGTTGGGTTGATTAGCAATTATCCATAGAAAAGGCAAAAGGGCAGTGTTATAACCATTTAAGAGAACTTTAAAGGAACATGATTGAAGTTTATGTGTTGGAGCTTACACATCTAAGGCTGCGGTCACATCTACGTTTAAAACCCGGTTCAAAACCCGTTTTAAAAAGACGCCCCGCGGTCACAC
>JAPMNP010622187.1:0-11282 GCA_029874935.1 Atherina boyeri
TTAGGTATGACTTGAACCAGTTGTGGACAGATTCTGTGAGTCCGATGGTGGATTTCAGGCGGTCGAGGAGGATAGTGTGGTCAACTGTATCAAATGCTGCTGATAGGTCCAGCAGTATGAGGAGTGATGAAGAGCCAGCATCTGCTGCCATCAGGAGGTCATTTGTGACCCTGACCAAGGCTGTTTCGTGCTGTGGCAGGGGCGGAAACCAGATTGGAACTTCTCAAACAGGTTGTTGCATTTTAGGTGTTGAGAGAAATGTGCATTAAATGCTTATTTTTATTTGCCAGAGAAAAACTGATTAGCTTTTGGTCCGTGTCCACATAATGTCTTGTGTCGACTGTGCACCAGTTGGTCAGATGGGGACGCAATTTACGTAGGAGTGTTTTCCTCAACCATTGGTCATGTGGTTGTCGCCACGTGATACGGTGAGGACGAGTCACTTATTGGTCAATATTTACTGGCGGGAAGTCACCCGACTCAATAGGTAAATAAAGTTCATATGTGCGGCTTGAAGATACTTCCTCGTCTGTCTGAACCCAAAGAAGAAGAATATGCGCAGCTTGTTGGTTTGCATCCACACATCAAAGGAACTGCATTCAAAGTGTCCCGAAACCACCTTTTCAACCGGACCAGTTGAAGCACATCAAAAGTACTTTCCACTTACAAGTTTTTGTCCACACAAGCATTTTATACAATAATTAAGGAAGTAATGGACGTCGACATTGAATCAAACGGCTATATGTAAACATGCCCTCTGTTAGATTCATGAACGTAACACTGATGGAGGACTGAGGCCATGAGGACAACTTTTGGTAGCCTAAAGTGTCCAAATAAGTACCGGTTAATGTCTGTAAATAAATCTTCAGGTCATGAAAGATTTGTTCTTTCTTCAGAGCACATTCTGTGATGCCTTCCAACAGCAGTAAATGTGTTGTGTTTTTTATAAGCAGGACCAACACTTTTGACCAATTTGTTAAGAACTGCTGATGAATGAGGTCCAGTGTTCTTTCAACAACTTGGACTAAATGGATTTTTAGACTTGGTTCACAAACTGTAGGTAATCTGGAGGAAACGCTCACAAAAAAGAATAAAGAATAGAATGAGACGGAAAATAAAAATGAATAGAATTTAAGTAAATCTTTTCATTATGGTCCACTTTCATGTCAGGACAGTTTGCATCTGGGGTGTCAAACATATGACCCAGAGGCCAATCTGGCCTGCCACAGGATGCAATCTGGCCTGCAAGATGACTAAAGTAATCGTGAAAATGACATAAAAGATGCTGACTGTAATTTTTTGGTAAGAATTCATTATATTTCCTATTTTCCTTTTTCCCTACATGAGGTTGCTTGTAAATGTTTAATGTCAAATACATTAGTAAATTAATAAATTAAATAGATAAAATAAGAATATATATGTAATAGAAATTAGATATTACTTTTTGAGAATATAGTTCTTCTATAATTTTCTGAATAATCTAATTATGATAATGCATCCAATCTTGTATGGCGTTATTCAAGAAACCCACATTTACATTGAATTCATTCACTCCACATGCTGGTAAGCTACCCCGGCGCAGGGCGACAGAAACGTGGCAGCCAATCCCCGCTGACAGCTTCTCTGATCTCTGACCACCACCGATTATTCATATGCACTCGTACATCAATGATGTTGTTACTGGAGGCAAGGAAAGTGAAGTGTCTTGCCCAAAGACACAATAATGGGGATTCGAAACGCCAACCTTCCGGTCATTGGACAACATGCTCTACCACTTTAATGAATTTAAAATTATATGCATGTGTGTGTATGCAATATCTTTATTATTTATTTAAAATATTTTGCTTATGTTATGTTAGTTATATATTTGAATGTATTGATTTTATAATTCTATATAATTTCATTTGATGTGTTCTTCGTAAAGGATAGATAATTAAATGTAAACTGTACTTGTACTTCTTTGTGCTAAAACATGAAAATATGGAGGTTTGATTATTTCTAGGTTATTATGTTGTTGTTTTACTGCTCAGGCCCACTGGGTACCAGATTGAATGTGGAACCTGAACTACATGAGTTGGACTCTCCTGGTTTTCCATGTTTAGTCAAATTGAAATGAAGTGACTTTGATAAAGACATTGAATGTTTCTGGGCGTAACAGTGAAATGATTCTGGTGTTTATCCAGACATGAATGGTTTAACACTCAGAATAATGTTGGGATATCATGACTTGTCTGAAAATGGATTAAATAAAGTGAAGTTTTTTTCATTTGATGTTTCTATGCTTCAGTCCCTGCGTAGGGTGTTTCATCGGCTTCTCTACGTCATCCTGATGATGAATAAAGGAAACCAGGGGAAGCCTTCCCTCCTCGTACCCAGCCAAGCCATCCTGTCTACCCGAGACCAGGCCATTCACTTTGTTTGGTAAACAGCTTTGTTAAGATTAAATATTAAGGCAAAATATGGAATTAATGACTTCAGTCAGAGATAATTAGTTAAGATAATATTCTAAGATATTCTTTGTGGTTTATAACTTCATTGTAAAATGTGGTCATGAAATGTTTGAAGTTCCCTTCCATCTGGAATTGTCAAAGGTTTATAGCACAGATTGTTGCTATGGTTAGAAACTGACATCTACTGGGGATGGTTGATATCTTAAAGATATTACACTGGTTATGCTGGAATATTGATGGCAACTTCAGGATGATGTGTTAATTAATGAAATCCAGTATGTCGAGTTGTCTCAGATTGTGTTTGTGATTACAGTCATCTCGTGGAGGAGCTGAAAGAGCTCGCACAAAATTTCCTTCAAACCCTCCTGCAGCATATCTGCATCCAGGTTAGTTCAAGTCAGAGGTTTTACTGTTTATTGAAATTATGAAGGCAGTCACATAGTTCACTGGGTCAAGTGTTAGAAAGTGACTGTCTTCAGCCAAACCTTCTATGTTATAAATTTAGGACAAAAAGTAAAGAAATAGGTGTTTGGTGGATTAATTCAACTCAGCTTTATTTGCATAGAGCCAATTCACAACAGCGACATCTCTGGGCACTTTACAGAGAAATCAGTTTGAGCCAATTCATAATGAATAATAGCCATAATAGCTCGGAGAAACCAACAGATTGCATCAAGTCTTGACTTCGATTTAATCCTCCACCCTGAGCTGCACAGGTTGGCAGGCGACAGTGAAAAGGAAAAAAAAAAACTCCCCTTTAACGGGAAGTAAAGACCTCCGGCAGAACCCGGCTCAGGGAGGGCGACCATCTGCCTCGACTGGTTGGAGTGGAGAGGACAGGAAAGGGAGACGAACAGGCACCACAACTTTTATCCTGGGAGACCTGCTGAGAGAAGAGAAATACAAGTTAAGGATGCCAATAGTCATAAATTTCTACATGGAAAATAAAGAGCAGAGATGAAAAGGGAAGGAAGTGCTCAGAGCATCATGGGATGTTCGTCAGCTATTTAAGCCAATGGCAGCGGGACTGAAGGATGGCTAGCCACCCCTAACAATACAAAACCAGCTGGGATTATTAAAAGGGGGAAAATAATCCATCAAACACTAATTTCCTTCTTTACAAAGTTTATTTCATTTTTTAAGGAGGAGGTGGCTCAGTTGGTAAGAGCGTTCGCCCATGAACCAGAGGGTCGGTGGTTTGATCCCTGGTTCCTCCTATGTCCACCAAGTGCCCTTGGGCAAGACACTGAACCCCCAGTTGGTCCCGGTTGGGTCAGGCCAGCGCTGGTGCATGGCGGTTGACGACAACCGGTGTGTGAATGTGTGTGTGAATGTGTGAATGTCTGCACTGTAAAGCACTTTGGGGCTGTAGGTGTACGGCTGGAAAGCACAATGTAAGTGCAAGCCATTAACATTTTAATCTACTGTGCAGATGGTGGAGAAAAGTGAGTTTAGAAGCCATGGATCCCAGGCCGTGGGTATGTTGGTGTCTCAGATGGCAAGTCCGGACTATGCCTGCTTCGTCAAGTGGCTGTTTAACTTCTCCAGAAACTCAAAGGTAAAAAATCTCCTGTAAGAAATGTTAAATTCCTCATTGTGGTTTGTGGCATTCTGTATTTTGTTTAGTTTATTAAACAAATATATTACACAGTATTGATTATATTAATGTTTGTTGTAATTAAACTGTGAAAGCCCTCCATTAATCATACTGACCTTCAATAAAGAATTTGTTTCTGGTTTGAACTCAATTTGTTCGGTCACCTGATTTTAACCAATCTGTGATCTCCAGAGCTGAAAACGGAAGCCAACATGGAAATGCACAATCACTTTAGATTCACATAATTTACTTGTTTAACTTCTATCCCAGCTTGGAGCTATGAATCATTAAAGGCATCACTGATGTTCCTGCCTCATATTAGGCTGCAGGATTGCAAGAGAAACAGAAGTAAATGCCCTTTTAAGAAAAGAAAAGTCTGCAGATTTATTACCTGTTCTCACAATCTCTGCTTGGTTGGCCAGTACCATTTTGTCGGTCTGTATCTGGAAACCCCACAGGATCTTAGCTGTCTCATTTCCCACCACCTTTAAAGGTGTCTCCCATTGTCTCCAGTCCTTATTCTGCACAGATGCTTATATGCATTATACTGGCTACTTGGTTATGATGTATGCATTGTTTTCCTGCCAGTATCTGACACCCTGCTGTTAGGTGCTGGGTTGTTTCAGGGGCCTCTATTGGTCTGGTGCTCAAGGATAGCTCCTGTGCTGCCATGGTGACAGTGTCTCTGTACAGTCCTTCAGTCCAGCCCTCTTTAGCCATGGGTAGGACTTGTTTATATCCACCACTTCAGCTATCTGCTGGTGTACATCCCATGCAGGGTTTTTTCCTCCCATGATAGGTCCTCCATCTCCTTTTTCTTCATTTTTCACTGCCCGAGACGTTCCCTTAGTGCTTCATCTCTTGGGGCCATCTTCCTGATGCATTCATTGATCTTGGACGTTTCATCTTGGATAGTGGTCCTGATGCTCACTAGTCCTCTGCCTCCCTCTTTGTGCTTAGCATATAGCCCCTGGCTACTGGATTTGGGGTGGAACTCCTCATGCATGGTGAGCAGCTTTGGTGTTTTAACATTTGTGGTCTGAACTTCCACCTTTGGCCAGTTTATTATCCCAGCAGAATATCTGACCACTGGCAGGGAATAGCTGTTAATATCCCAGATCTTGTTCCTACTACTGAGCTGACTTCTCAGGACTAGCCTTATTCGTTGTAGATATTTGACTGTTGCAGCTTACCTTGTGGTCTCTTCATGGTTGCCATTTGCCTGTGGTATTCCGAGTTACTTGTCGCTCTCCTCAATATCTGCTATTCTGCAACGCCCTCTTTGTCACCACTGAGCTGCATTTTTTCAGTCTGAATGACATTCGGATGTCCCTGCTGTAGATCCTGGTGGTATGCATCAGTGATTCAATGTCTCGCTTGCTCTTAGCATACAGAATGCACACGCTTGGACACGCGTGCACAGTCACTCGAGAGAACTTTGTGGTTACTATGTAGGCTAATGTTACAGGTGACTGGCCACATACTCATCCTGCAAGCTGGCCTTTCAGCACCCCGAACAGAAACTTGTACTGAGATAATCAAGGAGATTCATCGAGCATACACATTGACCCTCCTCCGTGGTCAGAGCTCTTGAAGTTGTTCAACAATGTAGTCCCGGCTAGTTTCTGGGGCCATCAAACCGTTTTGCTTCAGAAAATTATATGCATTTGAAAGCATGATTAATTTGCATTACAAAAAAAAAAAATGCCGGCCAAAATTCACACCTCACCATTTTCTTTTCATTCCCATCAAATCCACTCAGCAGTCAGTGTCAACTGTTGCGCAACTTCCGATCAGTGCTCTCATTGTTGAATGCATGACTAGCCGACAACATGTCTGACTACAAAGCATCTGATGATAACACTCACTCGTTTTAGCACAATGTCAGACAGAACGGATGATGAAGAAACTCATTTTAGCACAACACCAAAGGGATACCTTAATGAACCGGAGTATACAGATGCCGAACTTAAGCAGGTGGAGCTAGAATGGGCAGAGAGAGAGAGCGAGGGGACAGAGAAGTGCTCCAAGATGAAGCTCAGATGGCACAGTTTGACTAGCCGGGACTACTATCTTGAACAGCTTCAACCGGCAAGAGCTCTGACCACAGACAATGTCTATGCACTATACTCATTGTAAGGATGTTTTCATTTCTGACTAAGTGTTGTTCATCTTAGCTGTCAATCAAGCTTCATCAGCTCTGTCGGTGTTGAACCATTTCCCTCTGTAGATGGTGTACCGGCTGTTCTCGGTAGATGTGGTGATGGTTTTACTCGAACAGCCAGAGAGGAGGCTGGAGGAGTGTCAGGATCTGGAGCTCGCCAGCTTCCTGCCACATAAGTTCCTGATCCAGAACCTGCTGTTTGCTCGGCGGATGGATGAATCACCAACCGTCCAAGGCCACGCGCTGTCCTGCCTGGCTCAGTGTCTGGAGCTGCCATCGCTGAACGTCACTCGGGCCGTTCACAATCTCTTCTCTGCCAGTAAGAAAACAGACACTATCACCAAAATAGAAAATAATACAGCTGCAACATTCAGAGGGCATAAATACAGACTCCAGCTCATTAAAATGGGCTGAGGCTAAGTTATAAACTGGTTTAATTCTCTGGAGATCATCCACATCCTGCCATTTTTGCTTTTAGAATTACACCACTAGGAACAAACTGTTTTTGTTTTTCCCTAATTAAATGCAAGCGTTATAAGATGTGTAAATCATTGTTTTGTGTTTTCACTTACATTTTAGTGGGGCTGCAAAACGTGCTGTAATATCAAGACCAGGAAAATAGCATGTTTACAAAATCAGCCTGATTTTAGAGATTAAACAATGATGCCGATTATTTCCAAATCTGTATTTTCTTTTAAACTGCTGCATTTTGTTATCTCAGTAATGGTTTTGTATGTTTAAAATATCAGTCTGTTTTTTTCACATCGTTCAGCCATACATCTTAAGTCTTTAACCTTGATAACTCCTTATAATGGGTGGAAAAAGACATACATAAGTTACATCACCTACTGTTAAAACAAAACAGGACAATATTGTTCATTTTCAACTGTAACTCAAGCTTTAGACCCTGATGTTCCAAAAAACCAGACTAAAAGTGAATTTTAGTTCATACTGTAATGTTTAGAAATGATTTGTTGTGTGACAGTTGACGGTACTGTCACTATGCCTCCGACTGATCATCCGCCCTGGCTTCTTGGCCGCAGGGATATCCCTTTGGTCGACTGGTTCGCACACATGACTTTCACCCGCGAGTCTAGGGTTCAAACCCCGCCCGGGCCCTCTACTTCACCCTGCCACAGTTGGTGACGGTGATCAATGGCATCTGTGTTCATGGAGTCATTGTTAGCATGCTGTTATCCGCTGTCAGGAGAAAAACACATGTCTCCTCCATTTAATTGTAATTCACTCGGGCAGCTGGGAGTCCATTCTCAGAGGTCCCTACATATCCTTACATGTCCTCCTTACACACCAAAAACACGAGAAGGAACAGGATTATTGGGAAACAGTTCCTGTTTTGCTTTGAGGGTGTCTGGTTATCAGGTTTTTCTAAAAAATATGGCCATGAATTCTGAGATTAAAGCTGCATTCCAGTTTGCATCCTAACATGTTTGTGACCACGTCTTTTAACTTTGTCAATGTAGCTGGGACCCAGACTGTGTTGGAAGGTGAACTCACAGAAGGTACAGTCACTTTGTTTGATCTCTTAGTTTTTACTGATTTAGATTTGTTATAAAAGAGAAACTATTGCGCTAATATGAATAATCTGTTTTTTTTTAAAGCAGCTGCATGTTGGTCTGCAGCTTTTTTTGTTTTTTATTGTTTTATTTTTAATTAAATACATTTTATTTTTTATTGATTTAATAATTGTGTGAGAGGGGCAGATTGTATAAGATTTTCTTCCTTCTGCTCCTCTTTATTCAAACATTAGAAATGTTTGCTGTATTTGTTTGTTTTTTTTGTTTTTAAGAATTAAATAAATACAATTTTTAAAAAAAATAGGCCTATGTACAGCTTGGTTTAGTGCTCTGCCAAGTTTAATGGAGACTCTAGGATGTGTGTTAACGGGTGTGAGTGTGTTTTAGGAACTCTCGGCTCTCGGGACAATCAGAAAACCTACCGATCTCTGCCATTCAGGACTGTGGAGATCAGCAGCGCTGATAGCTTTGGCTGTGAAGGTGAGATTTTTCATTAACAATGGTTCACATGAGCATGATGTGATATCAAGATTCATACACTCAATATGTGAGATTGCTTGAAGGGATCATTTCATATTTTCATCAGCTAAAGAGAACCTGGCTCTTCTTTTCCGCCGTGTGAAAGATTCAAAGACTAACGTGAGGAAAGCAGCTTTGCAGGTAAATTGTATGTATGTATGTATATCTTTATTTCAGACTCATGGTCCATCCAAAAACAGAGACACACAGTAAAAACAAAATGAAATAATACAACCAAATACAAAACACAAAAACACAGACACAAATTGATCAGCTCGGTTCATGTTTGAACTGAAGTAAATGCTGTGATCAGCCATGGCTTTTATTCTGTGTTTTTGCAGAAAGCTAGTCGTGATCAGATGGAGTAATGTTTCTTCCCTCCACAGGCCTTGGTGGGTCTCCTGAAACATGATGTTATCCCCCTGAACTGGGAGAATCTGGAAACTCTGTCAGAGCGCAGCAGAGACCCAGCTGTGTCCGTGAAGAAGAAGGCCTTACAGTGTGTGGCAGAGCTGCTGGCTGTGAGTCAGACCAGCAGCACACACAACTCATGCTAAACTAAATAATATGTAGCAGGAAGAAATAAACCTTAAATCTGATATGCTATCCTGGTGCAGAAAGTGAAAATAAAATCCTCTGACCGACAGGCGAAACCAGGGTGCACGTTGGTCCAGAAGGCCTGGCTGCATTGTGTGGTGCCTGCTGTGGTGGACTCTGAGAGCTCTGTGCAGGATAAGGCCTTGGAGGCTCTGGACCAGGTGCTCCTCAGTCAGGTGAAGCCATACTCTGCCAGCGGCCACATTGATGCCGGTGAGAGGCTGACCTGGGACCTGCTGGGCCTGCTGTGTGACGAATGCCAGAAGCTGAGGTCAGACTTTCTTACAACATTCAATACACTTCACATCAAATGTGTGGAGCCTGTGCAGTAGTTTGTTACTGTGAGTGATGACAGGTGCACGCCATTCCTTCTGGAGTTGATGCAAATTTTTCCCCAGCTTCCTGGTAAAATCTCTTGAATTGAGCAAATATTGAATTAAGGGGCTTGTTCTCCAAAGTATGTCAAAATAACCAGATGAGAAGAAAAAGTCTGGACCAAACTGTCTTCATATTCTGCTGATGGTCTCCAGTGTTTCAGGATGAAAACAGACTATTATTACTGTTAGTAGCTTACCATCACTAAGTACGAATGTGAGTGAATGAATAATGTACTCCAGTAATGTAAAGCCTCTTTGGGTGTCTTGAAAAGCGCTATATAAAATGTTGTTGTTGTTGTTGTTATTATTAACACAACAGATTTTAACTTCAATATGTGATTGCATGGTAGAACTTTTCTCAACCTTTTTTTTCTTCAGTATGTGCTTTTAAAGGAAATAAAGACGTTTTGAGTAATTTATTTTTCTGTTTTATGTAAAAAGCTATCTTGGCAGACTTTGTCACAACAACGACTGAAGGGATTGATACAGGTGTGTTTTTGTTTTGTCTTTTCCAGCCGATATTTCAGTAGAGCCTTCACCATCTGGTCCAAACAGAATAAGTTCACGTCAACCTTCATCACCAACCTGATCTCTCACACGGAGGCCGATCACGCCAGCGGGGCCTGGCTGATCCTCTCCAAAGTGGTCACTTCATCCCCCAGATTGCCGTTTGGGAAGATCCTGAATTCCTGGGACACCATGGTCAGGTGAGCAGGACAACACACAGTTTCCAGTCCAGTTTTCCTTTGGATTTAGTTAATTTTCTGACTTTTACCTTCGTAGTTCAAAAGAGGTGAACGTGACAACCTGCTGTCACATTCTTTCCGTTGTGGGAGACATTGCGGCTCATCTGAATAAGGACACGAAGGACAGGATAGTTGGTAGATATTTGTGGAAGGGGTGATGGGCAAATTTCCAGATGGTGATGTGGAAGTGTCCTGACCTCGGTCTCTGTCTCAGCTGATCTGATGTCGTGGTTGAAGACCTTCGTTTTATCTCTGGAGATGATCAGTGCTGCTGTGCAGACACTTTATCAGCTCGGCTCCAGTGAGGAGATCGAACACACTCAGGTTGGAAAACACAGCCACATTTCTCCTTTAATCACTGATTAACACATGTATAGTATTTCTGTATATGTTGTATTAATAATTAAATTATCGATCCATGAATGATGAAATGACATGATCTACAGTGTCTATCCTAATCTATTTTTTATTATTCATCATTACTCAAATTTATTGGATGTGAAATTGATGCATTAACTGTTCAGGAACTACTTCCAGTCTGTCCACTTTCACATGCTCAGAAGTAATCCATCACTTCATCTAGAAGCAGTTTCCTGTCTAGGTTAGCATGTTATTAATTATATAAAACATTTTAAGTTAAATGGGAGCATTAAATATGTATTGGTGCCTGTTCATGGGATTTCTGGTCAATTATTAGGGTAAAAACATGAAAGGGTTTTTCTGAAGATCCAAACTGCTCTGAACATACAAACATTAAGTCTAGATCAGAATCTCCAAATAGTCTGTCCAGGCGAGGAGTAGAGTTCTTCAGACGAATAAAACCAATTTTCCGATTACCCCCAGATATCTGAATTTGACTATCATGTAAATGGACTCAGTGTTTTAAAAAAATGGTTATCTGAGAATGTCTTTTTAATATTTAAGAAAAATTGTAAATCAATCGGATCCAATCGAAGTTGATCAAAATCTAATTAAATCTGAATTAAATTTAATTAGCTGTAGTACCCAGCCAACTGTGATCATGATAGTTTATTTACTTTAACCTTATGAAAATGGAGATTATGGAAGCTGTTATTTAACTAAAGTGAAGGTAAATAAAGTGAGACGTGAATTAGGGATGGGACGATGCACTTAAACTGACGATACGATGCAACTTGATATGCCAGGGTCACGATTCGAAATGATACGATATCAAAAAAGAAAGATATTACTGCGTGATTGCAACTTGTTTATTTTAGTTTCAGTTGCCAGGGAAACACAAACAAGAACCCTCCCTTGGTGCTGCTCTAACCCTAGG
>JAPMNP010622194.1:0-10153 GCA_029874935.1 Atherina boyeri
ACACACACACACACAAAGACACACACACACACTGTATGACTCACTGTGGTGGTTTTTACTGTCTCAAAGGCTCAACATTAAAAAAGTGTACACACATTGTCATGGTGAGTCATTCAGTAGAGCTTTATCCACCCTTTGTAATATCTAAGATTTCCTCCAGATTTCCTGATTTATTCCTGATCTATGGGTCAAAACAGTTCCAGGTATTCCATTAAACAGACTCAGAACTCTACAAGATCATTCGTTTATCATTTAGCATAATCAGATATCACTTAGTACATAATCCCCTTAGAATTTCAAAGGGAATAGATTGGTTTAATTGTAATTGCATGTGCAATTAATTAAGAAATACAGAACTAGTACCTGAAACAAATCTCAGCTGTTAAAGTTAAGTGAAGCTCTCTTAAGTGTGGTTTATTTAGTCATCAATTGTGGTATACTATTTATTTGGTTCAGATTGTGGTAGCAGCAAGCTAAACAAGTTGATCAGTTTGAATGATCATCCAGCTCTTCATGGGGGATCCACAGTTGTTACCTGACTTGATAGGACAGACATTATAATCCCTAAATCCTTTTTGCGTACAAGCCCTGGGATCTTCTCCCAGCTGGAAATGACTAGAAATCATCAAAAGCAGAAGTTTGAGAAGCCAAAGTGGAAGATCTCTAAGACCACAGTGTTCAAAGTCTGATTTTTGCTTTATTTGTCTTAAGTGCTGTCACTCTTTAAGGAGTTTTGGTTTAAAATATAAATTACTTTTTTTGTTAATAATTCATGAATTTTCTTTCTATTATTTGGTTAGTATGACATGATTAATTTATCCTATCAATATTCATATTTGTAGCAAGGCTTTGATGTTTGATTACTGTAAATTTGGATTTTCTGTGGTTGATTTAAAATAATGTTTACTGTATTTAGATTTAGGCTAAACAAGATCATGGAGCAGCAGTAACAGCAGGCTTTATGTATATGGTAATTGGAAAACAGAAATATATTTTCACTTTTGAGAGTAACCTTTGATGTACATGTTTTTTTTCTATAGAAAAATTATATTCAAGTTAAGTGTGGATAAAGATGCAAGCCTGCAGTATGGCTGCTGCATAGTTTATCTCCGATAGCACATTGATGAATACATTTTTTTTGTCTTGATATGATACTGCGTATGTGGGAAGAAAAAATATATATTTGTGTCTCACTATCTATCATGTTAATATTTTATGTGTAATTTGGTATTTTGCGTCCCTTATTTCACAGGGATACCGTTCTGTGAGCTGCGAGAGCATTTTGGAGAAGAGTTCTTTGGCCTCTGTTTTGAAGAAAATGAGCGAGTGCTTCGAGCTGTCGGTGGCAACCTTCAGGATTTCTTCAATGGTTTTGATGCTATTTTAGAACACATTCGCACCTCCACGGGTCGCCGTGCCTCATCTGAGAGCCCCTCCTTCCAGTGCAAGGATCCCCTTGAGCAGGAGAAGGGGAGAAGAAAATTGGACAAAGTAGGAAATGAAAGAGATGGAAGGGGGAAGTTGTTGCTTCTTCACTGTTTCAACCCTGCGCCTGTTGTTGGATTGGTCATGCCAGGTTTGATCAGAGCTGTTGCCAAGCGGATCTTTCATTTCGAAGTTGTGGTGGAAGAAGTGCCCCCTCTAACTCCCCTGCTGCCTAATGAAGATACAGAGCATACAGACTGTGACTCCGCAACCCCCACTCCCACTGCGTCCCCCACTGCATCGCCGTCCTCATCTCCATCTCCGCCCTCTCTTTTTCCAACCTCTGTTCCTACAGTATGCCTTTCTTTCCAAATCCAGGAGACATGTCCATCCTCCCTCTCTACCCACCCAAATTCAGCCTCAGTAAGCACTAAACGGCCCCCCCTTTCTCTCTCCACCAATCCCAGTGATCTGTGTATTGGCTTGGCCACGTTTTGCCGTGCCTTTCCATTTCACCTTGTTCTGGGGCCTCACATGGAGCTACTGCAGCTTGGAGAAGGACTGAGAAGACAGGCTCGCATTGAGCCTCATCGGAGCCTCTCATTTAGGGACTGTTTTGAGATTGTCTCACCTAAGATGGAGCCCTCATTCCAGGGTATTCTGTTGAAGCTTGCATCTCCATTCACCATCCGTACAAGACCTGACACCACACAGATTGGCACCAAGGAAAAGGTAAAGCTATCAAAACAATTCCTACTTTTTAAAGATATTCTTTAGACATCATTTGCCTTACTAGCTAGGACTTATACAAATGTGTTTACACTTTGAATGTTACTGTGGTCATTGACATTCAATTCACTATTTGAATAAATGACTATTATCCAGTTTTAAAATCTAAATAAGGCTGCTTTTATAGTTATTAAAGTCAACAGATATTGAATACCAGTATAAAAGTCATTCCAAAAACAAGTTTTGTCTTTGTTGCAACAGACAGATAAGATTTAAGCTTTCACATCATCATGTTTCACAACCATCCAGAGATAATAGAACACACAGAAGTATTGGAATGGGCATAAATACCATTATTGGGATGAGTTTGGCTGAAACACTGGACATTGTCAGGCATTACCTTGGCCAAGCACAGGACTTTCTGTGCTATCAAAAAATGTAAAAAAAAATGTCAACCATGTGCTCTGCTGTTATCATATCAGAGTATGTACTGTTTCTTTTCAACTAAATGAGTGTGAGTACACTGTTTGACACAGTTTACAGTTTGTTACAAATATGCTCTTTGGATACACTGTGTACCCTGTCATGGCAAAGTTCAGTCAGAGAGTTGATTGTAGCTGGATATGTTAATACTTTGCTGATCATCTCACATTTGAAGGGAAGGTAGCGTGGGTATTGGATGTACCATCTTCTAATAAAACAGGAAATAAAAGTATAAGAAAGGTCTTTTTTTCGGTAGCATGCTGTGTATGTTCACAATATCATTCCACCACTTCATCTGCAAGCCTGTGATGTTTTTTCTCAGGATGAGTGAGGTTTGAATTGGTTTATATTTGCCAGAAAAAAAATTAATCATTTAGAGCTGTGTGTGCTATATCCTGCTTTTCATTGATTGGATGGTCTCTGCAGGATGTCAGTGACAGCACCAAACACCCTGATGCAAAACAGAACTGCCAGAGAAGAGATAGATAGGTTGGGCCATGGTGCAGTGCTGAACATCTGTGTGTTTGTGTCTTGAGCTAAATGTCTAGACTAAGAGTTCCACTATAGAACATTTCAAACCCTAATACAGCAGCAAACTGCTAGGTGTGTTAAGATATAGCAGTGCACGGATATTCTTACCACACAATGCAAACTCTCTCCATTTACCTGTCTCAGTATTTGTTGTTCAGGATGTGCATGTATATTCAGAAGCAATTCTTTAAAATCAAACCAATATTTGGCTATTGTCTATGTATATCCTCCTTTTCATCGGATATGAGAGCAGATAACCATTCTTTGATCTGTCAAAGAAGTTTGAGCTAAATTAAAAAATTTGGCCATAAATCAGTAACAGTTTAAACTGGATGAAAGGTACAGTTATTGAAAAGACATTAACTGAGACTATCGGATGCTGAGAAGAAAAATGATTTTGTCTGGTGTCACAGAAACATTATCAAACACAAGTGATGCTGTTTCAGGCTTGGGAAACTGGAAATATCAACAACAAATCCCTGAAATCTTTACAATTTTACATTGAGAAATGTCATTCTTGAAT
Organism: Atherina boyeri; assembly: GCA_029874935.1. Classification (NCBI taxonomy): domain Eukaryota; kingdom Metazoa; phylum Chordata; class Actinopteri; order Atheriniformes; family Atherinidae; genus Atherina; species Atherina boyeri. Next base: position 3,692 of record JAPMNP010622194.1, read on the forward strand.
AGTTGTACTGTTTGTAGCCTTTCAAAGAGCAGGGAACTCTTTCCATTTTTATTACTGATATCAAAACATCTAAAATTCTTATAAATTAAGTTTCAAATGGAGTTTATAGATTCAGTCAAATGACATTTTTGAATGTCGCTCTATGCAACACAGCGAGCAGCATTCACAAACGTAACTGGAAGCATTAAAGTATTGAACAGTAGAACAATGAGAGGAATACAGAGCTTGTGTTCCTTTTCTGCTGCCTTGACCTCCAGTCCATGTTGCAGCTGAGCCTTTCAATGTTCTCTCTTGGATTAAACTGATAGAACTCTGCACTGACTCTGGAGTTTTACAAATGGCAGTCACAACATTTTAGTTTTTCTGGCTGAAATCCACAATTTTACCTCTGATGTAATTGATTTGTTGCTCTGGACCAGATAAGAGTTGGTGAAAATGTATTTTCAGTTTGTGAGTTATTGCAGTTGAAAAATATTGGATCACCACTTGATGGAAAACAATCCAAGACAAAGCATCCCAGAGGCATTTAAAATAAATTTGTAAAAAGAAAAACGAAAGGCACAGTATTAAATTAGCTAATTTTACAATAGAACATTCCCTTTATGCAATTCCTGTCTCTGGGCTGGATCTCATTACTACTATGGTCTTGCATGCCATTATCCTGGATGACTGCCGCTAATGTAGCCTCTGCACCTGCTGCAACGAGTGGGGGTGTCTGCTATCATTGTCAGTGGTTTTACACCTGGAATTTCCTTTCCAACATGAGGACCTTGGATATTATATTCTTTTGATGCAGATAGGATAGTGACTCGTAAAATTCTCCTGGATTTGAAAGTCATCTCCCCCAGGCTTGGAATATATTGGATTTTTTGTTTGCTGTGAAAAACAAATACATTTACAATTATGAAAAGTGTAAGAAAAAAAAGAGAAGATTTTCACTACCTTCACAAAACACTGAGACAGAGCCACTTCCCCTCTGTTATGTAAATTGCTGATTGAACACTACCGAAGGGCTAAATTTAGGCCTTTAAGTTTAAGAAATACATGGACTTGACAATAACCTAGCAAATAGACATTTCTATGAAATATTTCATATACATCATTAATAAAACAAGCAAGTTGCACTTTGGATGACTTGCAAATTGATGCAATGTGTGGCCTCTCTTTTGCAGACAGGGCTGGACTGTGCTTTGCGGACGCCACTGCCTCCTAAAAACGACCTCTTCACTCAAAAGTCCCATCTACGAGACAATTGAAAATATGTGTTTGTGGAGCAAGGCATATCTTTTCTTATTCCTTTCCCCATGAATATTGTGTCACCTGGGCAGAGTAGCAGAAAAGGAGCAAAGCCAGAAAAGGAAGGGCTGACATTTTCACAAGAAAGGGCAGAGAAAGAAGGCCACAGGCCATGGTAAAGAGGCCACACTCCCCTGTGCTGCACTGTGGGTGTGTGTTTGAGTGGCCTGTGGTGGATTTTCAGTTTGACTTCTTTTCTCTCTTCGCCCAGGGATATTTGCTGTGCGGGAGACATTCAAAGGCTTACTGAAAAGGGCAAATTGCATCTCTCCCTGTCCCTCTTCTTGGTGTGAACACAGTGGTCGCCACACAAGGGAGTGTAAAGAGGTTGTACTGTCAAAAGCTGTCCTCAAAACCCTGAATCATATAATGTATTGTGCTTTTCGTTACGCTGCATTTCTATGAGCTTTCAGACATAATACACAAGGTAACATCCTCACTTTTTAAAAAAAACTCTGGCCTGCCGGCCTACTCATCTATTTACTTGCAATAGATATTTTTTCTCTTATAAATAACAGCATGAATAAGACAGAATCCCAACACCTGCTTCCAAAGAGGTGATGCATCTGCAGCAGATATCCTAAAATTCCCTGACTCTTTGGGTCAAAGCGTGAAAATTTCGGCTTCAGATGAGTCAGTGCAGCTGTGAGTGAACAGCGTGTGTGCGCAGCATTTGATGTTAGCTGGAGCTTAGACAGCAGCTGTTTTGGCTTCAGCTCACTTATAGCAGTTATTCACAACAAAATACAAATTTTGCTCTTTTCCATGACATTTGAATTTGCAGTTGTAATCTCTGTTATATAACAAATACAACTGTGCTGTATTTCTAGACGTCTTTCGATGAGCTTTATTTGTGTGTGCATTATATGTGCACCTGCATCCCTGAGTACAAAGAAAATTTTGACAGCACCACCTTTGATCTGAGGTAGATAAATCACTGCCTTTACGGTTTGTTTGTATGTTCAGAGCAGGGGGCTTTGAAAATCACTGCCCTCTCTGTCTTTCTACTGCTGATGGGTCTACAAAGCGTGGTGAAGGGATAGGACAAGTGGATGGATCAGAAAGAAATATAAAAGTTAATGAATATGTCAAAAATATAATCCGTCTGTGATCGTTGAGGATAATTAGGATAGAATTGTGAATCTTAACTGTCTGGCTCCTCATTCAGTTTGAATGATGTGATAGCTTGCATTACTGAATTGAATTTTTTTTTGCTATGCTTTATAAGAATAGTTAAACCTTTTCAAGCAGCAGAAAAGACACCAACCAACCAACTCCCCTCACTGTTTGTCTGATCTTGTTACTTGTTGTTGCTATAGTTCCAAGCATCATAGGCCTGTACTACAAAGCTAGATTTTCTCTTATCAAGGTAACTTCGGGGTTAACCCTGGGTTTTCTATCCTACAACTGTGAGTCACATCTCACATCTGTATAATCACCATGTTAACTTATGCTGAACGGTTAACCTTCTCCAGAGCAGGTTATGTTTGGGATAAGAGCTCAACCACCACCTTCTGACCAATCAGTTATCTTGGAAAATGGCCTGCCCATTCTTACAACATCCTGTCGACGCAACAGTGTTGCTTTTGGCTTGGATAATGTTTGAATTCTTCAGATTTTTGAAGAATAACTGTCTGCTCCTCCACGGTAAAGAAGGCTGCTCTGAAGGGTATCTCTATATTTGCGGTTGGTCAGATGCTGCAAACACCACACCATTTATGTGAGCGCACACTGATTAAGATAGGAAAACCCTGGGTTGATTTACCAAGTTGATAACCAGCTTTGTAGTACAGCTTATCAGGATTGCGAATATCTAGCTAAGTTAACTCAGGTAACGGGGAGATATCCCGGGTATGTGGATCCAGCTTTGTATTACAGGCCTCTGGTCCACTCACTGCTGAGTGTTAAACTATCGTATCCATGTGAGTCCTGCCTAGTAACTAGGGTTACTGATCAGTTTTATTAGAATACATAGGCAAACTGAATATAATTTATTTTACCATAACCTTTCTTGATTGTACCAACTATAGGCCAAATTGGCTTTATATTTTTGGATTTAATTTATGTTTAGAGGCTAGTGTACTTAAAAGAAATCGTGTTATGTACATGCAGGTTAGTCAAAGCAGCTTATTATGTATTCAAAATTATATACAAAGTATTTCTTGTGCAGATCAATTATTTATTATTATTATTCATAAATACTCATCAACTTCTGATTTCCTTTTTTTATTTCTGTGAAAAAGTTTATTAAACCTACTGTATATCTCAATGGTTAACTTTGATTTTTCTTATTCTTATTACTGCTTTGATTAAAAAAATTTTAGATTATGATTATAACATTATTGATATAGTTAAAAGTGTGGCTAACTCTGGATACCTGTCTCTTATGGTGTGTTGTTGTTGTACTGTGACTACAGCATTACTTCACTTGTTGTCCATGACAAATTTCCCTCCTGGGACAATAAAGTTAATCCTGATCCATATTCAAGTCTAAGATCAATTTAAATTATCTTAAAAGAGCGATTTTTAAAATGAAACATATGCATTTTTGTTCACTACCTACCATTCAACTGTTTTAGATTTTTGCCATACAGCACTCGTATAACAGTGATGTCCTCCTTTGTTGTGTTGTGTCGCGTACAAATGACATCACAGAACATTTAAGATGTCTTGCTACAGGGACCCCTCCCACATCAGAGGGTCCTCAGTTGATTTAATTTCATTGATCTGTTTTTTTTCATCTAAAACAGTTGAATGGTAGGTAGTGAACAAACTGGATGTAATTTGCTAGCAATAATACCTTGTGAATAAAGGACTCCTTCAAAAGCTACAAGCTTATAAAACAGATGTAAAACAGTTGTAATGGTAAACCACCTAAAATGAATAGAGTTGAGCCAGGTCAGGTAGAGTTGTGCCGAGTAAGTAATAGTGGAAAAGGGGCTTTAGTGTCAGTATATGTGTTTATGATTGCGTACAAGTTTTAGTGTGAGAGTGGGATGTGAGAGTATTGCACAATAAAATTTGATAAGATAAGGGCATTGCAGCATTTTGTTTGGATGTGTGTGAGGGAAACTGACTCATTGACTCTTCGCTGTTCAATGGCTGTTCATGCAAATGAGAGTCTATTGACATGGCAGAGTCTGCTCACAAAAGAAAATCCATTAGCTGCCTGTCCCACCTCTTGCTATCCTTCTCCCCTATCTGTCTTCTTTCTTGTCCCTCCTCTCTGTCTTTCAAGCACAGTGAATTTCATTCTGTCCTGTCTCTCTGTTCTCCCTGTATTCTTACTCTTCATTCTCATTCTCTTGTTCCATCTCTGGCCATTTCAGTTTTTCCCTCCTTTCCCCTCCTTTGTCTCTTTTTAATCTCCTTGGAGCTTCCTGTTGCCAATGGCAATGGCAACCTGAATCTGTACATTTTAGTAATCCTTCTTTATGAAAATTGAACATTGATGAATGTGCTGAAGGGCTTGCTATTGGAAGGAGAAAGATGGGAGAAAGGCAGTTCTCAATGGGAAGTCACAAAGCGATGCATAGCACACATTTAATAAATATCTATGTTTGTATTTCTAATCTGCAACAGATTCCAAGAAAGGTTGGGACATTAAAGCTTAAGAACATCATGTTGCCACTCTTTCTTTCATCCCTTAAAAGGTGGTCAATCAATGTGTTTCTGATATATTTTTGTTCTTTTTTAACAAATTCTTTTAGAAAATGCATGTTTATGTTTTTTGGTTAAAAATTCTCCCGTCTTTATTGGAGACCTCTCAGAACACCAGACAGCCCAGTCCAGTACCCTCTTCTTCCTCAGCCATGCTTTTTGGTGTCTGGAAAATGTGGTTTTGCATCATCTTGAACAGCACATCATGATGTCCTTGGTATAGGTTTCAACCTTTTACACATTTTCAATAAAAGCAATATTCTAGCTAAACATTGGCTGGACATTTGGGAGACAAACAATTCACGCAAGCTGTTTTCGCACCTTATATAGTTTATGCAGTACTTGAAGAATTATAGCAGGTCAACTTGGACACAACATTCTGAACTTTTTAAACACTTTTGTGTTTTATCCAGTTTTTATCCTTTCCATTTTTGTTATTTTCTTTTCTCACTTCTGTTTCTTTTGCTTTTCATCATCACAGTTCACTTACCTCCTGATTTTCTGTGCCGTGATGACAGGGATGCAGGCAGAAGCAGAGGAGAGTGCAGAGTTAGACAGAGACGCACAACTAGGCCAACACAACTGCCTCCAGGGATGTGTGTATGTGTGTCCATGAGTGTGTGAGTTTGTTACACAGAAAGCCAGAAAATGGAAGTGAGAGAGAAACAGAGACCAACACTGAGAGTAAGGTGGGGAGACACTAGCATAATTATACCTACTGTACATGAATAAAACAGCAACAAAAAACAGTTGTTGGGTGGTAAGTGGAGCCCATATTGTGTAACAGTAAGGGAAAACCATAATGGCACACAAGTAAAAGGAAAAACAGCAGTGGATGCTCATAGCAGTTGTCTTGCAGTCGTTGAGGAACGTTATGCCTTTTCAACAGGATGGTTTGATAAAGATGCTGGTGACTGGCAGGGTCTTTGTCTTCATGCTGTGTGTGCTACAGTGTGTGCAGGAAAGTGACATTAAGCTGTAACCTTGACTTTAATTTGGCAGCTAGCAGGTTTTAATGAGAATAGCAACGTGTAAGTTGATTCCTGATCATACTGCTGCTATACTGTCAGTGATGTAAATGAACACTTAAAATCCATAGTATTAGACTTCAATTAGATTTCTGTTCTATTCTTAACCTGTTAAATTTTTATTGTGTTTTTGTATTGTGCCACCTTATTGCGGTCGAGGGATTTACACATCCTGAAGATCCTAGGTGCTAGGGGTGGGCGATATAGCCAAAAAATAATATCACGATATTCATTTACAATATCCCGATAACGATATCACAGACAATATTGATGTCTTTGGCTGCACAAGAAGTCAGACTCGGTAAAAATCCTTCCACCATTTGCTCGACTTGGCATGTGGAGCACAGCAAACTAAATAAAAACCCAAATTGAATAGGGACAGGCCTGGTGTAGTGTTGAAATAGGTATCCCTGCCGTAAAACCATGTAACAAGCCCTTTGTCAGGGATGCATATTTCAACAGTACACCGGCATCCTGG